>CAUYQV010009630.1:0-12410 GCA_963574575.1 Galagoides demidoff
CAAGCTATCCCCCTGGGTAGAGTGCCATGGCACCACAGCTCATAGCAACCTCCAACTCCTGGGCTCAAGCGAGTCTCCTGCCTCAGCCTCCCAAGTAGCTGGGACCACAGGCACCCGCCACAACGCCCGGCCATTTTTTGGTTGCAGCCATCATTGTTGTTTGGCAGGCCCGGGCTGGGGATTCGAACCCACCACCTTAGGTGTACATGGCTGGCGCCTTAGCCGATTGAGCCACAGGCGCCGAGCCAATAGATTTTTTAAAATTTGGCCTTTTTTATTTTTCCATGCTACACAGAATCTGTCTTGATAGCACTCACTCAGTTTAATAGAATGAAAATCATGAGATTTTAAAAGTCTATTTTTTTTAGCTGTAAGTTCTTAGAGAAATTACTTAATCTTTCTGTAAAACAGTAACTGTATCTTCTTCATAGCTTTCTTTTTCCCTTTTTGAGACTAGACATGTAATTTATTAAGAAACCTCTATGTCCTGACACACAGCAAGGAGTTTCTCCGTGGTAACCATGATTGTCATTAACGTCTCTCCAGTCATCCTTCTCTAGTGCTTATAGCTCCTCTAAACTTGACATGGTGTTCTAGACCAATTTCCCGAGTAGAATGTGTGGAGGAGAGGCTAAATCACGCCATTATCTTGTCTTGAGATGATCATATCTTCTACTTTCCCATGATATAGATACGATAGCTTTGTGAGGTACTAAGGGTGTGGTATCAAACTGGAAGTCAGACCAGTCATTATTATGCTGTCACTGAGCCCAGTAATGAGTAATTTATACAAGAAAAATTAAAACAAGTTAAAAACAAACCCTTAAATTGGGGATTCTAACCTGAGATTCATGAATGGGCTTCAGTGGTATAGAAAACTATTTGACATTTCATTGAAACAGATTTTCTTGACCTCAGCACTCTTGACATTTGGGGCCAGATCATTCTGGGGATTGTCCTGTGCACTCTGTTTAGCAGGATCCCTGATTTGTCCTCACTAGATGCCAGTAACATCTCCCATTCATGGGTCAGGATGGCGAAAAGTATCTCCAAGTCTTGCCAAATATCTCCTGGGGGCATATTCTCTCTTTTCCTTGAGATCCATGTGATAATGCCTAATGCATAGTATGTATGCACATTTTTTTCTGGAAGTCACATCAGTTTCATTATATTCTTAAAAAGGTCTATGACTGCAAAGGGTTGGAACCAATCCCTAAATATCTTTCAAAATAATAATGAAAAAACACATCTCCAGTTGTAGTTGTGGAAAAAATGGCACTGCATCATGGCCCATTAAAATGGTATAATTGAAAATTTAGTGTAAAATATATACCTACCTATTTATTACTTTCAATTACTTTGAAAAGGCACACTATAAAATTGTATTTGGGAAAGCATCTTACTTCAAAACTGTTATTCCCAGATGGCCTGCTTCTTAAAATACAGCCTTCAGTTGATACTCCCATAACCATCTATGGAATCTAGCTCTAAACTGCCAAAAGGGCTAGTGCTAAAGACAAAGAAAAAAAAAAAAAGACATCAAGTCCAGAGGCGAAATCAAAACCAGTTTTTTTCTCAGAAAAGAAATCAAATAAATGGGACAGATTGCAAAACTGATGGCAAGGAGAGATGGAGAGAAAAGAAGGGAGGCAGCAACCAGAGAAAAGAAAAGAGAGTAAGAGGAGGGAAGGAGGCAGGGGAAGAGAGAGAGAGATGCCTTGAAAAAGGTTTCCAAAGAAGGTGTCTTTAGGGAGAGTCTCACTAGAAGTTGTTCTGCCTCTGCCTGAATGATCTCAAAAGGCAGCCACTTCGCAGAATATGTGACTCTCATGTTCTCCCCTCTCCTCTCATTCCCATGTCCACATCCATCTCATTCACCACCTGCCAAAGTGACCACTTGTCAAGAGCCTCTTCCAAGTTCAAAAGGGTCACTTAAACCACTCTTTAAGGTCCTCTTCCCACCTATGTCTTTTCATAAGGCTAGTAGACAATCAGAAAGAGTAGACCCAGAAAAGCAAACAGAGGACGTGTCTTACTCCGTGGTACACAGGAGAAGAAGAACCAACAACATTTCTCCCCTACTTCTTGGCCTAACTGCCTCCCCAACTCTCCATTGTGAAAGAGACTCAGTGGCTTAGGAATCAGAGAAAACTGACCCCAGGGTGGGGCTAGGTATGGACCTATAGTGGGGCTGCCCCCTTCCACACCCACATCCCAGAAGCATCCCCAGCAGTCCTGTCCAGTCCTGTCAGTCTTTCTTGGTTGCAGAGGGCATGAGAGAAGGAGACAGGAGAGACAGGAGGAGATCCCTCCCAGGGATCACAGGGGAGGAAGCCATGCCTGCCTCACAAGCCAAAAAGAGATGTTCATCTGCTTGCCATCTTGGTATCCCTCAGGCAGCCACAGAGCTCTGCCTCAGGCACACCAGGAGTTTAAGTCCCAGTCTGTACTGAGCAGCTGGGCCTTCTGGGGACTCCCCACCTGCCAGCCCCTGCTATGCCAGGTTGACTCCAGGTGTCTAAGACTCACAGACACAGCAAAGAAGAGGACAGTCTCCTTTACGGTGCATGTTGCTTCCCAGAAAAGACAGCAAGTTGTATGCTCACACAGGATCCTCCCCTTCTAGAACTCCCAGCAATGCCATCTCCTTGCTACTCTAGGAACTGCAAACACAGGTGTTCTTCCTATAATGCCATATCCCACCCCTCCTCCAGACTGAGCACAAGCATATCCCTTACCTCCAGGTCACTGCCAAGGCCAGCCTCTTCTAAGAACTGGAGATGTGGGTATCCTCTCCAAGAAGTAACCACAATGTCACCTTCCTTCCTCTTGTGGGTGCTGCACACATGGGTGTCTTCCATATCCCATGCTGCTGTCTATATATCTTTCATTTCTGGGGTGGAGACAGCAGACACCAGTGCCTTGTACTCCCTCTTCCTTTGTTTTACCTCTTCCCTGCTGTCAGCACTGTGCATATTGTTGTCCTCACCTCCCAGGTCTCCTACCTTTTCCATCTCTTTCCTCCTTTTAGGACTAGGGGCAAGGCTTTCCTCCTCCTCCAGATCTGCTGTCATTGCCACTTCCTGGCCTCACGGTAACTGTCAATACAGGTACTGCCCACTCTTTACCTTATCACCGTTATGATGGCTCTTATTAAAAAGTTCAGAAGGGTGGCGTCTGTTGCTCAGTGAGTAGGGCGCCAGCCCCATATACTGAGGGTGGCGGGTTCAAACCCGACTCCAGCCAAACTCAACAAAAAATAGCTGGGCGTTGGGGCAGGTGCCTGTGGTCCCAGCCACTCAGGAGGCTGAGGAAAGAGAATCACTTAAGCCCAAGAGCTGGAGGTTGCTGTGAGTTGTGACACCACAGCACTCTACCAAGGGCAATAAAATGAGACTCTGTCTCTAAAAAAAAGTAAGAAACAATAGATGTTGGCCTACATGTACAGAGACAGGAACATTTATACAATGTTGGTGGGACTGGTAACTAGTATAATCTCTACAGAAAACAGTATGGAGCTTTCTCAAGGAACTAAAAGCAGACCTACCATGTGATCCAGCAATCCTGCTTCCTGGTTCTACTCAAAGGAAAAGGGGCCATTTTATCAAAAAGAAACCTTCACCCAAATGTTTGCTGCAGCATAGTTCACAGCTGCAAAGATGCTGAATCAACCCAAGTACCTGTTAATTTATGAGTGAAGAAAATGCCGTATATATGTATATACCATCAAGTAAAACTCAGTTATATAATGGAATAAATAAATGGGTTTCACAGCATTTTTGATGAACTAGAGACCATTATCCTAAGTAAAGTATCTCAAGAAGGGAAAAACCACCACCACATGATGTACTCCCAAATAATTAGGAACTGATAAGCACACATATGTGCAGACATTAGTAATAATCATTGGAAATCAAGAAGAAGGGTCGGGGGAGAAGGGGAGAAGGTACAATGAATATATTCAGGCAATGGGAGCACAAAGCCCTGAATAAAGAATAATGAAACTATCCATCAACCAAAAACATTTGTGCCCCCTTCGTATTTTGAAACAAACGAATGAATAAATAAATAAAATGTCCTTGGTTGTTTCCTTACCTTGGTTTTTCCTTCATAAGTGTAAACTGAAAATAACAGGAAAACAATAGGCACCATTTGAGATGAAAACATAAAAAAGTGGGTTTGTTAGAGAAATTTCTGTTTGAATGTAATGAGAAGATTACATTGTTTTTCAGCTTGGGACTGGAACTTAGGAGATCTGGCTTTTAGATCCAACATTCAAACTCACTCATTCTGAGATCTTGAGTACAAGGAAACTGAATTTTGACTACATTGACTCAAGATGAATTTCTGGAAGACCAATATATTAACAATACTGAGTTCTTCCATCGACTAACATGATGTATTTATCAATCTATTTAATGGCCTTTAATTTCTCTGGGCAACATTTGGTAGTTTTCAACACAGAAATTTTGCATGGTGGTTTACTCCCTAATATTCTGTGTTTTCCTTCAGCTAATTTGTACTTTGTGGTCTTATAATTAGTATTGTTTCATTTTATTTTCTAACTATACCATTGCATTTCTAATAACTAGCAATGAAGTTTGGATACTGACCTTAAATCCTGTGATCTTTTTTTTTTTTTTTTTCCGAGACAGAGCCTCAAGCTATCCCCCTGGGTAGAGTGCCATGGCATCACAGCTCACAGCAACCTCCAACTCCTGGGCTCAAGCAAGTCTCCTGCCTCCGCCTCCCAAGTAGCTGGGACCACAGGCACCAACCACAAAGTCCGGCCATTTTTTGGTTGCAGCCATCATTGTTGTTTGGCGGGCCTGGGCTGGGGATTCGAACCCGCCCTGCCATCTTGGGTCTACGTAGCTGGTGCCTTAGCCGATTGAGCCACAGGCACCGAGCCAACTCCTGTGATCTTGCTAAATTCACTTAGGTCTGGTATGGAATTTGGGGGTAGTTTTCTTAGAAGTTCCTCTGTATACAACCATTTCTTCTGAGCATGAAGATAATTTTACTTTTTATTTTTTCATTATTTTTAATTCTTATTAATTTTTAATTAAGATCATAACTGTATACATCATTTATGCAGTACAAGGTGGTGATATGATATACAGTGTAGGATGCTTAAAATAAACTGATTAACACAGCCATCACCATGCTTATTTTTTGTGATAAGCCATTTAAAATTTGCTCTATGATCTGGATTCTTTTTTTTTTTTTTTTTAGTGCCTTATTACACTGACTAGAACCTCCAAACTAACACTACATAAAAATGGTAAGCACAGACATCCTTGTTTTGTTCTTGACCTTAGGACAAACTATTCAGTAGTTTTTATTTAAAATTATGTTAGCTATAGGACTCTCAGTGATATAATTTTGTAATTTCTTTTTGAAATTCTGTCAAATACTTTTTTGCATATATTGAGGCGATCAAGTGAATTTTCTCCTTTATTCTCTAAATTGGATGGATCACACAGACCTGTTTTTCTTTTTTTTTTCCAATTATTACAAATAATTATATGTTGGTTTACAGTACTTAGATGATATTGAAGATATAGGAAAGAATTATGCAACTAAGAAAGTAACCCTCATGTGACCATGTGATATGATTCAAGACCTATCTGTATTCTAAGGTTTAAAAAAAAAAAAGTATCTTGAAAATCCTTTTGCAAAATAGAAAGAAATCTGTGATTTCCTTGATGAAGACATTCACAGAGACTACAAAGAGATTTTTTCTGAAATGCAAACGATCTGCTTTCCATTGTTACCTCCTGTCATCATGGACTGGAATGTAGCACCCATTATTTTCCAATCCTTTGATCACAGTCTCTTTGATCTTTCATTTTCCTTCTTTAAACCAGTGACTCAGCTGTAGAATTCCAGGCTCAAATTTGTCCTTATAATTTAACACCAGA
The DNA here is from genome assembly GCA_963574575.1 of Galagoides demidoff. Lineage (NCBI taxonomy): Eukaryota > Metazoa > Chordata > Mammalia > Primates > Galagidae > Galagoides > Galagoides demidoff. Next base: position 5,925 of record CAUYQV010009630.1, read on the forward strand.
AATCTTCCTTTTGTGATATTTCTTTTTTTCTGAACTGCCTCTATTGTAGGGGGCAGTGGTGAAGGATAAGGCACATCTTTGTTGTACTGAGAAATCTGACCACATAGGATGATGTGGCTGTTCTGATTCATCTGACTTATCACTTTATCACTGATGTCACCGCCAACATTGTCAAAATAAATGTCCACTCCAGCTGGGCATAATTCATGGAGTTGTTCTGCCATATTTCCTTTTTTATAATTAATTGCAGCATCAAAGCCCAATTCAGAGGTCAAAAGAAAGCATTTCTCATGTGTTCCACAAATTCCTACCACTCTGGAACAACCCAGCAAATGGCTAATCTGTCCAGCCAAAGGATCCACAGGCACCTGCAGCCCCACTGACAACCATTGTCTGATTAGATCCAGTAGTTATATGACCTTTTTCCTGTATCCCAATGAAGGAAGTCAAACCAGGCATACCTGTAGCTCCAAGAAAATATGAAAGGTGTCCATCCACAAGTTGTGGATCTACCTTTTCAAGTCTATTTCCATCCAGAATAACCTTGGTTTGCCAAGGCCAATAAAAAGAAGTCATAAAATTGCCTTTAGTTAAATTTATGTGTTTGCTTTCTTCTATAATTCCAATACCTCCACCATCAAGCACTTGAGACAACTGCCAAGGTGTTATATAATTGAGGTAAGAAAGTAAAAACAGAACTAAAAGAATCTATCCTAGCCGCTCTGTGTAGGCCTCAGCCAAGCCGCAGGTGTTTCTGCTGTCTGCATGTTTCTCCCCTGACATACGCGGGGTCTAGATTGTAACCTAGTAATTTCCCTGGGTTTCTGTTGCCTTTGGGGCAGGTGGTCCAACCCGTCTCAAGGACGCGAGTGAATCTGACCTTCCCCCTTGAGCCCGGGACCTTGAGGATGATGTCATGTCTCTCTGTCTTACGACCCTCATGTGCACTCCCACCCTGAAAGGTGGATAAAAGAGAGGCAAGAGATTGAGTCGGGGGGCTCGGTTTTGGGAAACACGCTGCTGTTCCGAGTACCCCTGGCCAAATAAACCCGCTTCCTCTAATCAACTGGTGCCTGGAGTCTTCTGTCAGCATTGGTTTCCTGCTACATAATCAGTGCCAGTGTCTTCATTCATTCTGCAACGCATGTAAGGATCCACAGAAAGATAAAGAGTTCTAACTCGTACTTGTCCTTCATTGATATTATCTGATAAAGTGACTTCTTCCATTTGGAAATTCTCTGCCACTGGATTACCATTTTTTCCGGGTCGGGAATTCAGTACCACTCTTTGTACAATCATCACTCTGTGCAGTGGTCTCACAAGATTTCTGTATAAAATAATTCCTTCCACAGCTCCAGCCAGGCAGCTCCCAAACCTGTTTTTCAATGTCAATCCATCTTTGAATTTCTTGTTTAAAAACCCATGTATAATGTGGCAGAGCCAGACTTCAAACCCCAGCAGTCTGATTTCAGTGGCTCTGCTTGTTCTCCTGCCGGTGCTGCTTTACTGAATGGTCTGGGCAAGGGGAGCTAAAGGCACAGTGGGGAGGATGGCTGTGCATAGTGAGGTGGGTAATGGGACTACAATTCCCCAGTCCACGGGCACATTTCTGAAAACTGACTGTTCAGCCCCAGTCCTTATTCTCCCAGGCCTCCGTCATACTGCCTGTCACTTATCTGACTCACTGTGACCCTGTCCTTTCTGGAGGCAGATGCTGGTGTATTTCTCTTGCCTCCTCACCAAGCAGGCTCTTGTTTTTTCTTAATTGTTCACTTGATGCTAGGGGCAGGCACAGGACCAATGCTCTCATTTGAGTAATTTCCATCCTTAGAACCACCTTAACAACTTAGGCTTAGGGAAACTGTCATCCTCAGTCCTCCAGTGGGGAAATGATGGCATGGAGGACACAGGCTGTGTGATACAGTCATGGTGCCTGACTCCTGGGTTCTCTATCCAGAGGGATTATATTATACTATTGCAGGTTGCCTCCTATTTCCTCAGTGTTTTTTGTTGTTGTTGTTGTTGTTTGTTTGTTTGTTTGTTTTTAACCTAACAGCATCTTTATTTTGCTCTCATATTAAAAAAAAAATTCTGCTGGAAGAGAATCCACCACAATAGCATGGGCCCCTCCTGAACCCCACCCAGCCGCAGCTGCCCCTGCCCTGCCACACTCACAGAGCGCCCCAGCTTTTCCTCAGGGGGCGATGTCCTTAGCCAGTACCCACCGCAAGGCCATCTCTGCTTATGGTGCCAAAGACTGGGGCCGCATGGGTGGCCACCAGGGCGCGGGGCACTGTGAGTTGGGTGTGGACACCAGTTCCCGAGTGACAGGGATCTGCTGAGCCCAAGACAGGAGACAGTGAGGGTGGGATGGGCTATGAGTGAGGGTGAGGATGGACATAGGCGGTTGAAAGAGGGGATGAGAAGACAAGAAATGTGTGAGGTCCCGAGAGCTGTCCAGAACCTATTAGAAAAGATAGTTGCAAGGCGTGAGGAAGACGGCGCTGGTGAGAGTCAGGACCCAAGCAGAGAGCGCTGCTGCAGCTGAGGCTGAGGCTGCACAGCGTGCAGACAAGGATGGGTGTTCACGAGGGTCAAGACAGGAGCCAGGGTACAGATGGGTACAGACGAGGACCGGTGCTCACGAGGGTCAGATCGCGAGCCAAGAGCAGAGATGCGGCCGCGGAGGGCACGGACAGGCACAGAAGAGGATGGGTGCTCACAAGGGTCAGGACGGGAACCAGGAGGGCACAGGAGAGGATTGGAGGGGTTGACAACTAGAGAAAGTGAGGACGGATGCACATGAGGCGAGGTCAAGGCCTAGGTTCTTTGGGGCACAAGAGACCGAAGACTACACGGGTAGTACGTTTGCAGGGCAGGAGGAAAATGGGTGCCCACTAAGGCCAAGGCGGCCACTGGGGAGAGCATGGTCAGGCGGGAGCGGAAGATGGCGTAGAGAAGGATGCGTACCTGTGAGGGCCAGAAAGGGCCCTGGGGAGCATACAGATGGGGACAGAGGAGGTGAGGATAGACACAGATGAGGAGAGGTCAGGGTGCAGGGAAGAATAGTCATGTGGGAGCACAAGAGTTGGTGAGGACTTACCCAGGGAGGACGGTTGCAGGTTAACAATTTAAATTGAATTGATTCAAATGAATTGAATTACAATCCATGGCTCTTTGTTTGAACGTAAATTTTAAATGCTTGTATCACATTGTTGGCGAATGCTGACATATCCTATGCTGCAAACTTTGAATTGGTTAAGACCTATTCATAAAAATTGTTGTTTGGTCTTGTCATAGTTCAGATCACACAGTGCAAACAGGAAAACAAAAAACAATTTTAAAAGATATGGAGGTTTAAAAATGCATAGAAGTCAGCAGAAAGCATATTTTTATATTGAGAAACCCTTTTTAAAGACCTCCCTTTTTTATTCTTCCTTGGGGTCCTCAGAATAGCTTGAAGAGATAGGAGGGGAGAATTGTAAAATAAAAGAGATGAAATAACCAAGGTCATGCAGCTATTTGGCAAGCAATCTAAAATAAGACTTCCTGGTTTTTAATATACTATTCTTTTCATGAAGATAAAAAAAGTGACAAGTGAATTTTAGGCTATCAAATGTTACAGCATTTATAATTTAATACAGCAAATTATCTTTCAATTATAGGCTGATTTTTCAGTACTCACTATTTCTTTTTTTGCCGTGGCTGGGTTTGAACCCGTCACCTCGGGCATATGGGGCTGGCCACTACTCCTTTGAGCCACAGGTGCTCCCCTGTACTATTTCTTTGAATTTTTTAAGGTAGAGAGCCAAAAACATTAAGAAATTACATTCTGGTGGTGCCCATAGCTCAGTAGGTAGGGCACTGGCCACATACACCCAGGTTGGCAGGTTCGAATCCAGCCCAGGCCAGCTAAACAATGACAACTGCAACAAAAAATGGTTGGTCATTGTGGCAGGCGCCTGTAGTCCCAGCTACTAGGGAGGCTGAGACAAGAGAATTGCTTAAGGAGTTTTAGGTTGCTGTGAGCTGTGATGCCACAACACTCTAGCAAGGGTGACATAGTAAGACTCTGTCTACAAAAAAAAAGAAAAGGAGGAGATTACATTCTGTATACTTTCACTATTTTTATTATAAATTTACATTATATATAATAACTTATATAATTGCCTTGTGGTCTTCAGGGTCAGATCTAATTGTATTTCTGAAATGTCAGTAGCTTATTTATATGTAATTGATTCTCACTACTTTATTTTCTAAGTCAGTGGTAGATAAATATTTTGGGGCCACATATGTTTTTGATAGTCTTAATGAAACAGATGGCCCTGGTGGGCCTGACAGATGTTCAAACACACACACACCACACAGCCAGCATGTATTTCTAAAGGCCCATTCCAGAGTTTCTCACTTTCAACATGGTTCATATTTTGAGCTGTGTAATTCTTAGTTGAGGGAGCCAGCCTGTGTATTGAGGATGTTTAGCACTGTCCTTGTTCTCTATTCACTTGATATCTGAATTCTGAAAACCAAAAAGTTTTTTAGGTACTGTCAAATGTCTACAGGGGGCAGGGCATGGTAGCCCATACCTAGGTGTGGAGGCCAAAGTAGAAGGATTGCTTGAGCTCAGGAGTTCAAGAACAGACTAAGCAAAGTGAGACTCCATCTCTATTATCACAGAAAACTTAACCAGGCATTGTGGTGGATGCCTGGAGTTTCAGCTACTTGGGAAGCTAAGGCAGGAGGATCACTTGAATCTAGGAGTTTGAGGTTGCTGTGGTCTATGATGATGCAATGGAACCCTAGCCTCGGCAACAGAATGAGAAACTTTTTTTCTCCCCCCCGCCCCAAAAGTCTCATGGAGGCAAAATCACCTTCAGTTGAAAACCACTAGGTTATAACTCAATGGCCCTTGATTCATGGACCACAGACTAAGAAAACCTGCATAAGTAGAGATTTGGAAAGAATAGAGAGAATATTGGGGAATATCTCTTTGTGACATGTCACTATCCTCAACTTAGGATCCTTCAAGAATTTTACCTCAACTCTGTCATAAAACAATGACAAAAATAAACTTTGTACAAATTGGAGAATTGTAAATGTACTTTATCAGCAAAATGATTCAGTGATTTGGGGAAATTATTCTTAAATATGTGACATTTGGATTTTCATTCTTTGTGAATTTAAGATATTAGATATTTATGAATTTAAGATATTAGAGATTAGGTATTCACAAGTTCTAATTCCAAAGGAAGATATTCAGGTAACTATTTGTTGTAGCCTTATTTTGCAGTTAACATGTCTCAGGAGTGAGAGGGTAAAATAGGTCACCAAACAAATGTATACCACAAACTAGTAGGTAAGAAGGAAATGCTTTAGCAAAGGTGGTCATTAAATTGCCTTGTCTTGGCTCGGCGCCTGTGGCTCAGTCGGCTAAGGCGCCAGCCACATACACCTAAGGTGGCGGGTTCGAATCCCCAGCCCGGGCCCGCCAAACAACAATGATGGCTGCAACCAAAAAATGGCTGGGCGTTGTGGCAGGCGCCTGTAGTCCCAGCTACTTGGGAGGCTGAGGCAGGAGACTCGCTTGAGCCCAGGTGCTGGAGGTTGCTGTGAGCTGTGATGCCATGGCACTCTACCCAGGGGGATAGCTTGAGGCTCTGTCTCAAAAAAAAAAAAATTGCCTTGTCTTCATCACCCCTTTGTTTTATTTCTAATAGAAAAACAGCTAAATAAATAAAAAAGAATAGGAATGCAGATTTGCAAATACATACACGACAGGCATTCAGGAGATATGGTATATACCGAGAAGTTGTATACCAATATGCTTTTACATATGTATATTTTCATTAATATTTCTATACAAATCAATGATGAAATGACAGATACCTTTTATTAATTGTTCCCTTGTGAGCTGTAGGGCAAGTGAGGCTACAGCTTTTGTAACTGTCGCTCCTCCTTGCTGACTGGCAGGTTCAAAACTTGTGCCAGTCAGGTCTAGCTGTGCCACAAGGGGTAGCTCATAGTGGAGGCCACCTGCGGGCAGACAGATGGGCTGGATGTGTGGGTACATATGAAGATTTTTTGGAAGTTTAGCATGGAAACCACTGATCACCTTATTCTCATTTCTGTGTGTTCTGTGTTGGGAAAGGAGAGTGCCCAAATGAGCAAGATATCACATCAAAACATTACTCCAGGACTGAACGGAATAGGTGTTATTCATACTCAGGCACATGCCAGCAGCATACAGCACCTTCCTGAGCTGATGCCTGCTGTCCCTATGGTGATTTTGATTTGCATTTTTATGATGATTAGGGATGATGAGCATTTTTTCAAATATTTGTTAGCCATTTGTCTGTCTTCCTCAGGGAAGGTTCTATTCATGTCCCTTGCCCAATGATAGAAGGGATTGCTTCCTCTTTTTGTGTGTGTATGTGGTTGATTATTTTGAGTTCTCTATTGATCCTGCAATACCATTACTGGGCATCT
>CAUYQV010009631.1:0-14882 GCA_963574575.1 Galagoides demidoff
ATTATTTTATCTGGTCTTTTTAATTTTCTTTTTGAGGAGCATCGGAAAGTTATTACAGCATTCAAAACATTTCTTCTCTCAACACTTCTCAGATCCTATAGCTAATTTCAACACAGCATTCTCATTTTAAGGAGCAACCAACTAACACCCAGGGGCACAGACATATTGGGGCATTTGACTTTTTTTTTCTTTTTGACAGAGTCTCATTCTGTCATTCCAGGGAGAAAGGGTGGTATCAGCCTAGTTCATAGTAATCTCAAACTCTTGGATTCAAGCAATCCTCCTGCCTCAGCTTCCTGCATAGCTGGGACTGTAGGCACCTGCCACAGTCCACTTTTCAGTAGAGACAGTTCTTACTCTTGTTCAGGCTGGTCCCAAACTCCTTAGCTCAAGCAATCCTTCCAGTTTGGCCTTCCAGAGTACTAGAATTACAGGTGTGAGCCCCCACATCTGGCACAAGTGGGGACATCTTGAGTCAGAAATGACTCAGTGCCCTCTGTCCATGGAGGTAGCCAGGCTGGCTAGAACATGGACACTTGTAGGAGAAGAAGACTCACAGACCCTTAAAATGAGGCCAGGAGAGGTGAGGCAGTGCAGGACTCCCTTCCACTCCCACACAGCCACCCTCAGGATGTGTCACTGGGGCATCTGCTGATCACCTGCTGTGCCCAATGTTGCCATCTGACCTGTACTGACAACGTCAGAGGGTGGGACACTCACGGGGGTGTTCCAAGGACGGGGGACAGGCATGGGAACACTCCAGGGGGATGGCCATGCACCTGCCCTGTGCCTGGTTGGAGCCCCGCCCCACCCTGTACCTGTCACACCCAGCAGGTCCCTGCTCCAGCCCAGCCCCCAGGGGACAGGTGCCCGATGCTGGCCCCGTGGATTTTGGTTGAAGCCACAGTCACTGGGGCATGTCTTTGGCAGCGGTACCCACCTCACTGTCCTAGGTAAGTGGCTCTCGCAACCTTTCCCAACCTGTCCCACTCCTCTGCTGTCTCTGGAAAGTCTGTTTTCCTCTCTGGGGCTGCCTTGCCCTCTGTCCTCCCCAACCTTAAGGACTGACCCCTCACCTTTCTCCATGGGTCTGGGGAGGTGGGTTGGTCTCAGGGTAACTGCAGGAAGGGCCCCAACAGCAGCAGCCACCCTGGGTCAGGTTCCAACAATTGCCCATAGCCGAGTGCCAGGGCCGGGCTGAGGTGGCCAGGGATAGGCTCCTTCTGCTCCACGGGGCAGTTGTTGGAGTGGGCAGCAGAGGCCAGTTTTGATGAGGGCCACGGTGGCAGTGTTAGAGACAGTCCCCAAGACCCCAGGGTCCCAGGGTCTGGGCCACCAATGCCTGTCCCAGATGGGGATGTTATCAGGGTTCAGGGACATGGGGATGCAGGAGGACACCCCAGGGGAGACCAGTGGAGGATGCAGAGAGGGCGCTGGATCTAGGCTGCAGCTCTCTGGCCTCTGCTGGGCCTTAAGGACATGTGGGCACAGAGGAACTGGTCAGCCTGAGGGAGGTGACTAGAGTCCAGCCCTCCTAGGAGAGGCAGCAGAAGCCTCCCGTGGGGCAGAGGCTCCTCTGTCCCTAGAGCCCTTCGCCCCTGGTCCCAGAATCTCACCTGCCCATAGTCGGCCTCCCTTTCCTCAAAGAGCATCTTAGACTCAGAAGATGATGAAAGGCGGGTAAATGTGGGTTCAGAGAACCCCATGGCTTCCAGTAAAGTTAGGAGTTGTCAGAGGTGCTGGGGTGGGGGTTAGGGTAGCAGCCATGTCCTGGAGTCTAGGGGAGCCCTCTGAGAATACAACCAACACGAGGGGTCCTATGGTCGGGCTGGTGGGGTGGGGAAATGGCAGAGCCTCAGAAGAGTGCCCAGGAAAGCTGAGTGGGCCAGGCTGGGCCATAGCCTGGTGCCCCAGCAGGAGGCTCCAGGGCCCACCAGGTGCTATGGGCAGGCTTGGGGCCTCCCCACACAAAGCCAGAGCCATCCTGTGGGCTGGGCAGGGAATTCCTAGATCACAGAAGAGGCTCAGGCACTGGAAAGATGAAGGGGCACCTGGGGCCGGTGACGAGGGATCAGGAGGTCAGGGCCAGATTCCAAACTCAGACTCTAGAAACCAAGGAGGTTTCTGCCTGGGGGGTGGGCGGGTGGCTGAGGCTGCAGATGGGCGTAGCTGGGTGGGTCACCTGGGAATGGCTTCTAGGAGGGTACAGGGCTGTCTGCTCTCTGGGGACTCCTGCAGAGGAGGAAGGGAAGAGTCCTGGGTGGACCAGATGACCCCACTCAGCACCCACAGACTTCAGATGAGGTGGGGCCGAGCACTCAGACTCTCCCTCAGCCATCTACACCCTGTCCGCTCTCCACACAGGGCAGCCCAAAGCCGCCCCCTCAGTCACTCTGTTCCTGCCCTCCTCGGACGAGTTCCAAGACAGTAAGGCCATATTGGTGTGTCTGATAACTGACTTTCGCCCGGGATCCATCTCTGTGGCCTGGAAGGCAGATGGCAGCCCTGTCATCCAGGGTGTGGAAACCACTGAGCCCTTGAAACAGAGCAATGGCAAGTATGTGGCCAGCAGTTACCTGACCCTGACAGTTGACCAGTGGAGAGGTCACAGCAGGTACAGCTGCCAGGTCACGCACGAGGGCAAGACCGAGGAGAAGACAGTGGCCCCTGCAGAATGTGTTTAGGGCCCCGGCCCCCACCCCAGCCACGGGTGTCTGGAGCTGCAGGACCCCAGGGGGCCCTTTCTCACCCCGACATCCTTTTCCCCAAGTCTCTTCTGTCCCCCCAAGCCACCAGGCTGGATTCAGCTCAAACCAGGGGCTCTCTCACCCTCCCCAGTTCAACTTCTCCTCAATAAAGACCTAATCGTGTGTCATCCAGCGTCACTAATGTGCCTCTAGTGTCCAGTCATGTCTCTGGGCTGAAGGGTTGCTGCTCAGGGGCAGGGGTATTCCCAGTGAGACCCCACGTCCCCGTTGTTCCACCCGTGCGACCCACTTACAGGTGGGCTGCCTGTGCTGGTGGGAACCATGATCCACAACAGTAAGTTGCAGAGTAGCCCGCAGGGTGCTGTCCTTACTTACCTGGCAAGGGAGAAGGACCCAGTGGGAGTGACAGGGGAAGGGTCTGAGAGGGGAATCAGGAGAAATGACTAGGGTCCCAGGAGCACAGCAGTGGGAGGCAGAAAAAAGGAGAAAGGCGACCCTGAGCAAAGGCCATTGTCTGAGCAGGAACAGAGGGAACATCCTAGCTCCACAACCAGCAAAGTGTTTACCAGGTAAGGGGTCCATGGTTGTCATAACTGGGAAGTCAGGGAAATCTTTGGAAAATGAAATACACAGGTGTATTTCTTGGCTTTCACAACACACGTTAACTAAATAAAGGGGCTGACGAGCCATGTAGTAGGGAAACAGTCTGATCTGATGATACACAACGTTTCCCGAATCATGTTCTCCCCATGACACTCCATGAGACACCAGTGTTCTGAGAGGCCGATGCACACAGGGGTGGTCGGTTTAGGTTGGAAGGCTGCCGGGATCTCAATTATGAAGAGTCTCCCCATCTATCGTTAGGTTCAGAGAGTCAGGGACAGCTTTGTGGATGAGCTGGGGGATATTCAGCCTGCGTTGGGGGAGGATATGGTGAAATTGGACAAATGAGAAGTGGCACTGACCCCAGCATGGAATGTCTGGGAGGTTCTGTCTGTGGGATTCGGGATTCCTTGGGGCTGAGTGACACTAGGTCAGAGCAGAGTGACTATGGGCTAGTGGCTAAGCCAACATCAGGCTTCCATGGGGTCTGAGCACCCCCAGAGCCTCCTGCCAGCCCGCCACACTGCTTCCCTTGCTCGCTGTGGCTTAGCCTCCCACGCCCACGTACACCTGCTGTCTGATGTCAGACACATTCACCCCACGGGCCCTCAGCAGACAAGGTCAGCCTCCTGGATGTGGAGATCTAGCCACCCCTATGGGTCCTCAGTGCCCTGGGCTCTCAGGCCACCCTGTCTCTGCCTCCAGCACATCAGGGAGGAGAAACTGCCTTCACCAAGGCTGTTGAGTGGCCAGCCAGACTCAGAACTTGAGAGCTAAGGCCACAAAAGTCTCACTTGGAGCTTTATCCCAGCCACCTCTGCCCCAAATCATAGCCTCCGAGCTAGAAGAAAGCTTAGGGGTCCTCGTGTCCTGCAGGATCACAGATGTGAAAACTGAGATCCAGTGGAATTTGGGACCCCCCAGGGCTCTCTCGTTCCTGGTGCAATACCAGCCCCCCTCCCCCAGCTACTGCCCAGAGGCTGACCTCTTTATGTTGTGATTTTTTTTTACAGGGAACTTTGAACGCAAAAATAAAGAAAAAGAACAGAGAGGTCATTACCTCTCTGTTCCCATCACCCAGCCCCCCACATAAGCGATTCATAGGTAATGCTGACCCACTGATGGAACAACTCCTGCCCTTACTCAATATCTACAAGCAAATTCTGACACTATCTTTTCACCTATAAATATTCTATCTCTGTCCTAGAAAGATAAAGATCTAACTACAATATCATTACCACATCTACCCAGAAAGTATTGGTAATTTCCTTAATATCAAAAAGCAAGCCAGGTCTCATCAGATCCCTTTGGAATACCACAGTATATTTTGTCCGTTGCTATCTGTGGGTTTTCAACAAGGTTTGAATGGGTGATGGGTGCACGTATTGTGAGGCCTGTGTAACCCGCAGGAATCTCCCAGATTGCACCACTATTTCCTGGCAAGGCAGGAGCTGCAGGAGCTGACAGCCGCTCCCAGGACCTTCCCAGGGTCAGGGGCAGCCTCGGCCTCCCTAAGCTGAAGCCGACCGGCTCTGTCCTCAAAGTGCTTCAGGCATGGAGAGCTTTGCAGGGTTCAGGCTGGACATTCACAAAATAGCTTCCCCAAAAGTTTGGCTACTTTCAACATGTCTCATGTTCTGGAAAAAAAAGAAGAAATGTAGATTTCTTTTATTTATCACTTTACAAATCAATGCCCTGGTGCCTGGCCATACTCCGGGGTGAACAGTCAAATTCAGTGCCATTTGAACTCCAGCACATAGGTATATCCGGCATGTGGGACCCACAGTTGTTATATTTCAGTGGTAATGACAATGAAGCTACATGGACATCTGCCCCCCGGGAGCCACTTCAGGTGGCTCCTGAGATCCCTGACATAACCTCGGGGGACCTTGATGGGCCCTGATTTCTGGGGTGACACGTCGCGCCTCATCGTGTCTTGTTGATCTGGCTTCTCTCTAGCAGGAGGTGGTTTTTAGAGAACACGGTCAGGACCCCCGTTCATGTGTCCCATCAGAATGAGGCAATGGCAGCCACCACACAGCTGACCCACTGAACCTGAGACCTGATTGAGGGGACACAGGGAAGCTCCCAAGGTCACCCTGGATGATAAGGCTGGAATTTCTCACAGAGACCAGTCCTCACTGGCCAGGCCCATGACAACCAGGCACAACTCAGGGAAGGTGGAGCTGAGACCTCTGGAGGCTGGGTCCTTAACATCATCACATCTGCAAAGTCCCTGTAGCCACACAGCACGGCACATTGACAGGTTCTGAGATGGGGGGACAAAACTGTCCTTGAGGGACCCTAATTCAGCTGACCACAGCCGTTTCCAGCTCCCTGAGGATTCATGAAAAGTCTCCTTCCATTTCTCTGTGCCCTGCTCAGTGGGGCCTGGGCCACTCCTGGGGGTCTTCCCAGGCCTTCCCATCCTGGTGGTCCCTGGTCTCCAGAGCCCCTTTCCTACTGGAGTCCCAGAAAGGAGACTATGATTGTAGCCACAGCTCTGGAGCATTTTCTTCCCGCAGGTCCCTGAGCCTAAATGCTCTCCACCCCTTACCTCTCAGCCTGCCCTTGGGGCAAGATCTCAGCCAGCAATGGAGACCCCACAGCCCCGTGACCCTGAGTGACCATCTCAGCCCCACAGCAGGGCCTCAATTCAAGGCCTTCCTGCTCCAGATCTCAGCTCTGGACCCCAGGTGCCCAGCCACCCTCAGCCCACCCAGCCAGCCCCTCCTACTTTATCCAGCTTCCTCGCTGAAGAGCCCAGAGCCCACTGGGCCCAGGCCTCCTGCACTATGACCCAAGGGGACAGAGTTGTTGGGACCAGTGACAGATGGAGCAGGACAGGGGCCTTGGGTCAGAGTGGGTCCTCTGTGTCAGAAGTCAGAGTCAAGGCACGTGTGCAGGGGCCATCAAAGAGTCCCCTCTTCCTGGAGCCCCCACCCTCGTCTTGGTTCTGAGAGGTGAGGGTCACCCGAAACACAAGGTCCCTGGGTGTCTGCCCCTGCCCACTGCAGCCTCATTTCCTGTCATCCTTCCCACCACCCAGGGCAGCCTCCAGTCCAGCAGAACTGAACTAAACCATTGCGCCCCCAAAGGGAACGCGTCCTGGCCATGGCCCTGCCTCGCGGGGACCTAGGCTGTGGGTGTGCTCTGAGTCAGAGTGTGGTGACATCTTCGTTCTCACTCCACAATGCTCGCTGAGTCCAGCATTGGTGGGAAGGGTGGGCCTGTCCCCAGGTTAGGACACAGCACAGTGACCATCACACCTCCCAGCCCGGGCCTGCCTTTGGTCCTATGTCCCCATATGAACCAGGACAGCCTCACCAGGCAGCACCCAGGCAGTCACCATGGGGTCCCTGGTCTCACATGGCTGTTGCCCAGATCCCCTGGGGATGAGTTCACTCCAGTCCAGCTCATCAGACACCAGGAGTGACCCTGACCCCATTTTCTGCATAGCATGGGGCATGCAGGGACCAGCAAGTGACAGGTCCTCTGGGAAGTCCTTGTTCCTGGAGAAACTGCAGGACTCGAGGAGAATGTCTTGGTGCAACAAGAGCAGGAGCTGGGGAGGGTCTGGGTCACTTCTACAGCCAGCGTCACAGAGCTGGGGTCCTCAGATGCCCCTGTGTCTACTCTAGGACAGAGTAACGCATGGCTAGGATGACCCATCAGGTCACACATCCCACCTCTGTTTCCACACAGCCCTTCCCCCCAGTAACCCTCTTCCTATTGCTGCATCCACAGCCCCGATGTGGCTGCCCCCTCCTGCTTCTCATGTGTGGCCGATGTCCATTGAGTGTCCACTGTGCCAGCTGCTGCACCAGGTACTGGAGCCCGGGCCACCCAGGTGCTCACTAGGATAGGCCACCCCTGCCCACCCAGCACTCAGCCTGTGTGAGGAGACATCAGGGGCTCCTGACCATGGAGATGGTGGAGGAGAAAGGGCTGAGTCTCCTCAGTTGCAGGCTGAAGGGGCCCCCCTGCCTGGACCCCTGACACTCCTCTCCTGGACAGTCCAGGGAGGAGGGAAGGAAGCAGTAGCCAGACAGGTGCCTGGGCTCCCACAGAGGACAGGAAGGCCACACAGGTTGGCAGCAGAGAGAGGCTCCCAGAGGGAAGGGGTGCTGGGCCTGGAGGTGCTGGCAGAGTGACTGGGGAGGGTGAGACCCAGGGCAGCCAGGTGAGCCCCATTCTCAGGGCCTGGTCACCTCGGGACTTCAGCTCAGTTCCAGTGTGGACCACAGTGCAGCGTGGATGGGCCCAGTGTAGATGCTGCACAGGGTGAAGCCACACGTTGGGATCTCTTTTCTGAGGACCAGATATAAGCGGAGACACAGGATGAGGCAGGCACGGCGGCTCAGAGAGCTCACGTCTTGGGGAGATGGAAGGGAACCTAACAGACCCATGACCAACCTGACACGGTGGCAGAGACAGTGATTCCTACTGTGGAGAAATGAAATGTGGGCTGGTGGGAGGGTAGGGAACACCCAGGAGGGTCTCAGGAGGGGCGATGGTCCAGGGTTGGAGGCAGCTAGGGGCTGAGGGGCCCAAACTCAGGCCAGGCCCCTGCAGCTGGAGCTGCTGGCTTGGGCTCAGCCTTAGTTTCCCCTCTGTGTAGCTGGGTTGATAGTAATGGAACATCCCTCCTTGGATGGAAATGAGCATTTTGTTTGTCTCCCCAGTGGACCGACACTTGGGATCCACCTTCCAGGTGAGGCCCCCCCCCCTGCCCCGCCTGTGAAGCTCACGTATCTAATCCAGTGGTTCTCACCCTGGCTGTGCACCGGTATCAAGACACCCCGGCACACTCGAGGCTGCACCTGAAGATTCTTGCTCACTTGGTCTGGGTGGGGGAGGGGAGGCCTTCTTTTCCAGGTGGAATTACTTTACATCTGTGATTCTGAATCCCTGGAGAAGACGCCTGAAGGTAGCCCAGTAACCTCTGTGATGCTAGCCCTGGGCATAGCCGCTCAGAGCAACAGAGCATTTGGTCAAGGCAGCGCAGTGTCCCGAGGAAGGACCGGGCCACAAACCCCCATCTGATGCCACCATCTTCTCTCTCCTGCAGGAATTACCTTTCCTTTCAGAGGACATCACAATTCTGTCCCAATTTGAAACCTCTCACTTCCAAAAGTTTGTCTTTCTTGGTGTCACCTCCTCCCTCCACGTGAAGCTCTTGGGGTGTGAGGAGCAGGGAACTGGAGGACTGCCCTGGATCTTGAGGAGCGGCCAGTCCCTTCCTGCCCCTTGCTCACCATGAGGACATACGTCCTTGCAGGGGAGACATTAATCTCTTGCTTCAGTGGAGGACAACCCCAACAAGAGGTGGCCGTCCTTCCCTGAGCGCAGGAACTCTGCTTCTGTGGTCACTTGTGATGCATCACGGATAACCAATGCTGGAGGACAAGAAGGAATGATCCTTCCTGACCACCGATCTCATTGTAAATAATCTCTTTCTTGGGCGGCACCTGTGACTCAAAGGAGTAGGGCGCTGGCCCCATATACTGGAGGTGGCGGGTTCAAACCCAGCTCTGGCCAAAAACTGTGAAAAAAAATAAAATAATAAAAATAATCTCTTTCTTAAACAATAAGAAACATAGAAATATATGTTCACATTGTATATAGTAAATGTGCTAAATTTTTTTATTGATTCTATTAGTTTAGTGTATATTCTCTGGGGTTTGCCACACACATAAACATTATTATCAGTGAGTCGTGACGGTTTTGTTGCTATCTTCCCAATTCTCATATCTTTCACTTTTCTCCCTTGCCAGGCTCCCTGACTCTGGGCTGGTAGCCCCAATACCACACACAATAGCACAGCAGGTAGTATCCCATCCAGTAATAACAGGATGCTTTTAAACATTTCACAACTAGCCATGATGGCTAATATAAGTATTGCTAAAGAGACTCTCACCTGTCATGAAAGTTTTCTTCCATTCCCTGCTTGCTAATTTTTCTTTCAATCACTTCTTGGATTTTATTCAATGGTTTTTCTACACGTTTTGACATGCTTGCATGATTTTTCTCTTTTAGCTGTAATGCTGCACATAATCCAGAGTTTCTGACGTTAAGCCCCCAGGCTCATCTTGCATATGTTACGGGCAGAACTGGGGGATTCAGTGTGACGGTGTCTCGTTTAGAGAATGCACATTCGTTTTCCTGAGTTGGGTTCAGCCATAATATTCTTCTTTGCCTGATCAGGTTTTGCAATCAAGGCTATGTTAGATTTATAAAGTGAAGTCTGGAGGAAAAATTATCTTTGTTAGAAGGTTTTTGACTCTGAGGCCTTTGATGGCTTTGAAAATTTGCAATTTATTTTTTATCGAGTTAAATATATGTGTTCATATAGGTTTTTCTAAAATGTGCTCACTTTATCTCAAATTCCTAGGATACTGGTGTTTATAATAGCTTCTGCATTGTAGGGATTCTGGATGTGTCGACATGTATCATTTCATTCCCAGGATAGGTGATTGGTACCTTCTTTCTTTTTTCTTGATAATTTCACCAGCTCTTTTTCAATTTCAATAGCTTTCCTGCTTATCATCCCATGGAATATTTATGTATTTAATTAGTTTTTTGCTCTGATCTTTCTGATGTCCTTCATTCTATTTTCTTTGGATTTATTTTGCTCTTTTCTTTTGGACTTCCAAGGTATATCCTTAACTCATTCATTTCAGCCTTTAAAGTCTAAAGTGACCAGTTTCATTCTCTGTAGTGATTTATCTGAGTCCCACTGTGTATGTAGCAGTCTCACTATTGTGCAGTTTCAAATGCTACCTAGTTTCAATTCTTGAATTCTCTAACTGTGGTCTTCATTAGTAGTCCTTGTACTTTTTTTTTTTTTTTGAGACAGAGCCTCAAGCTATCCCCCTGGGTAGAGTGCCATGGCATCACAGCTCATAGCAACCTCCAACTCCTGGGCTGAGTCTCCTGCCTCTGCCTCCCAAGTAGCTGGGACCACAGGTGCCCGCACAACACCCGGCCATTTTTTGGTTTCAGCCATCATCGTTGTTTTGGCGGGCCCAGGCTGGGGATTCAAACCCGCCACCTTAGATGTATGTGGCTGGTGCCTTAGCCACTTGAGCCACAGGTGCCAAGTCTTTTTTTTTATATTTTTGAGACCAGGTCTCGCTCTGTTGCCCAGACTAGAGTATGGTGGCATAATCATAGCTCACTACAACATCAAACTCCTGGGCTCAAGCAATCCTCCCAACTCTGTCTCCCGAGTAGCTGACTACAGGTGTGCACCATAACACTTGGCTAATTTTTGCTTTTTTGCTTTTTTATAAAGATGAAGTCTCAGTATATGCTCAGGCTGGTCTTGAACTCCTGGACTCAGGAAATCTTCCTATCTGAGCTTCCCAAAGTGCTGGCATTATAGGTGTGAGCCACCGCACTTGGCCTTTTAAAAAGTTTTTTGTCTGCACAGAAATTTAAGTCTTCCCCAGGGATCGTGAATTTCTCTACGTCTTTGTAGTTTGAGTTTTTTGCTTTATATTTTTTGAGACTATATTATTCAGTGTATAAAATTTAAAACTATTGGCTCCCTGCTGGAATTAAACTTTTATTAGCCTGCAATTCCTCTACTAGGTATATACCCAGATGATCAAAAATTATTTTACAACAAAGACATTTGCACCAGAATGTTTAGTGGAGCCCAATTAATAATAGCCAAGGTGTGGAAACAGCCCAAGTGCCCATCAACCCATGAATGGATTAACAAATTGTGGTGTATGTACACCATGGCATACTATGCAGCCATAAAAAAAGATGGAGACTTCACATCTTTTATGTTTACCTGGATGGAGCTGGAATATATTCTTCTTAGTAAAGTATCTTAAGAATGGAAGAAAAAGTATCCAATGTACTCTATACTACTATGAAATCCATATATAACCACCTACACACTCATACTAATGGCAAAATGTATCTATAGTCCAGAAAGTAGAAGGGAAGAGGAGAAAGAGGGGAGGGGAAGGGGGATATGGGAAGAGAGCGAATATTTGGGAGGACCTCACCTAATGTTCATGATGCAATGGCACATTTCAAAACTATTAAGAAATGAGTATAATTGTGACGGATGTGTTACTTAGTTCAATGTAAGCATTTCACATTGTATATTGAAGCAGTGCCCTGAACCCCATAAATGCATCAATGTACAAAGTTATGATTTAATTAAAAAATTAAAAATAAATAAGTAAATAAATAAACTTTTATTGGTATAAAATAACCTTATTTATTTCAGATGATGTCCTTTGCATTAAAGTTCCTCTTGTCTGTTATCAATACAACTACACCAGTTTCCTTCTGGGTAGGAATTTCGTGGTATCTTTCCATCTGTTTATTCACAGCTGTCCTCTATCTTAGCCCACCATTCCTGGAAATAGGAGCTATTCTCCAAATGACTTTTGGAATGCATCATTCATTTGTGAAATGTGCACTTAAACTGTGCAAGAGTCATGTCTGTGTGCCTTGTATTTCCAACAGTTTTAGTTGTGTCTCTATAATGGAATTTCTCGGCCTTTTCTGTGCAATATTTGGGGCTGGGGCAGGATTGCTGAGCCCCTCCCACCATGCTTCCAGAGTATGTGTGTGGATGTCTGTTACAGAACACACCAGTGAGGGGTCCTGCAGGTCACAGAAAACCCAATTCAAATGATCTCAAACAAGGAGGGAATGACCGACTTGCATAATTGGGAATGTAGATGTAGGGTACCCAGGGCCACCTGTACCCAGAGACCCAAGCTCCGATTCGCTAGGATTCTCTGCCCTAATTCCCATGTTGCTGGCTTCTCTCACAGAGGAAAAGGGCTCCAGCAAAGCAGGGCCTCACCCCTGCACAGAAGAACACACAAAGAAGGAGGAGGCAACAAGACCAGAATCCCAGGGGAGCCAGGTCAGGTCCCACACCCGTCCCTGATGGCAGGGGCCAGATCCTGGGCCTAACTGCCATTCCCTAGACACAACCAGGGAATGGTTGATGTAGACCTCACACCTAGGACAGGCATCTGGCTATCACCCCCTACTCAAGGCTAAGGACAGTGGAGATTCCTGAACCAGCACAATCTAAGAACTAACTAAAATTCCAGAAAAGTGGCTGCACAGTGGCTCATGCCTGTAATCCTAGTACTTTGGGAGGCCAAGGCAGAGGCATCACTTGAAGCCAGGACTTAGAGACCAACTGGGACAACATAGCAAGATCCCAACTCTACAAAAATATTTTAAAATTAGTTGGGCATCATGAACCACCCCTGTAGGTCCAGCTACCCAGGAGGCTGAGGCAGGAGGATTGCTGAATTCAGGAGTTTAAAGTTGCAATGAACTGTGATGAGGCCACTGCACTCTAGCCCAGACAACAGAGTGAGACCCTATCTCAAAAAAAATCCCAGCAAGTAGTGTTGTGCCCAGGAGTATAGGCAAAAAGCCTATATGTCTTTGCCTCTGCCATTTTTGAGAGCAAGCATGTGCAAATCTTGCCTGGCACAATTCAGGAGAAACTGAGGCAGAACTCCATTTGACCTGGCACCAAGGAGGTAAAATTCCTGTGCTCAAGAGGCGAGGGCATGTAAGCACGTCACTGGTATGTCTTAAGTGTTGTAACCCAGCCCTCTTTCCCCTGCCCACTCCTGTTCCCCAGCCCTCACCTGTTCCCCCAACCCTCTCCAGCCCATTTCCCTCCTCCTCCCTTCTCCCCCAAGAGTCGACTTCAGGAACAAGGCAAGTCCCTCCTCCCTCAGGGTGGCTGAGAACACATTCCCAGGCCCCCTTCTTCCTCCTAGAGTTGCTAAAAACAAGCTTCAAGTACAAGGAAAAAAGTCCCAAGTTTCACAAAACCCCCAAGTTCTCAGTAGATGAACAATGGTGGAAAACTCACTGAGACTTGATTAATTACTGTTGTATAACCATAACCATTGTGATATAAAATGTATCCATTGTCAATTGAAACTGTATTATCGTTCCATTGCTGTATCTATGACTACCTGAGTTGTAACCCCCCTTAACCAGCCACCTTTCGTTTCTGTAATACGCTTACACAAAGCCTATAAAAGGTAACTCACCCTCACACCTGGGCTGCTGACTGTCTCTTAGAGCAGCAGCCCCTGCAGCAGGTAAAATAAATTACCAATAATTAACCTAAGTGGGGGTCCGAGTCTATTTTTCCAGGTCCCCTAAGTTATTTCAGTGTGTTTTCCAGGCGTACACTCCCTCTCCTGATCCTCCCTCCTGCTTCAATCCCCCTTCTCAGAGGCTGTCAGGATTCCTCCTCTTCTCCAAGTGCCCTGCACACGGCTGTTTTTGGTCTCTGACCAACCTAGCGATGGTAGGTCTTTGGAGCCAAATTTACTTTCTAGTCTTTGTCAAAGGTTGAGGTTACCCCCACATGTGCCCATAAACTTGCTTTGTATTTATTTATTTCAATTTTCCCCTTACTCAGGGTAGCCAGTGAGTGTTCTCCGTAGCTAGTACTATTCTAAGCAAGGTTTTGCTTCTTCTAATATTGGGGGCTATACTAAGCAGGGAAGGGAAGTTGAGAAGAAGTGCTGAAATATTGGGGAGTGAATCTGCTTGGCTTGTCTGTGTCCTAAGTAAAAGTGAGAGGCACACGTGAAGAAGCCTAGGAAAATTGGAAACACAGATTTGGCTCAAGAATGAGAGGTCAGGCTCTCGCCTATTGTCCCAGCGCTGTGGGAGGCTGAGGCGGGTGGATCACCTGTTCTCAGAGGTTAGAGACCAGCATGAGCCAGAGTGAGAGCCAGAGTGAGACCCCCTCTCTACCAAAAACTGCCGGGCGGGCGTTCTGGCAGGCGCCTGTAATCCCAGCTACGTGGGAGGCTGAGGCTAGAGAATCACTTAAACCCAGGGACCCAGGGGCTGGCAGAGGTTGCTATAAGCTATGTACTCTACTGAAGGACACAAAGTGAGACTCTGTCTCCATTAAAAAAATAAATAAATAAATAAAATAAAAGCAAGAATGAGAGGTCAGTATTGAAAGTGGGAATTTGAGGTCAGGTACGGTGGCTCACACCTGTAATCCTACATTCGTGGAGGCTTAGGTAGGTGGACCACCTGAGCTCAGGAGTTAGAGACCAGCCTGAGAAAGAGCAAAACCCTATCTCCACTAAAAATAAAAAAAATTAGCAGGATGTTGTGGCAGGAGTCTGTAGTCCCAGTTACTTGGGAGACTGAGGCAAGGATCGCTTGAATCCAGGAGTCTGAAGTTGCTGTGAGCTGTGCTCACACCCAGCACTTTAGCCCTATTTAGCAATAGGATGAGACTCTGTTTCAAGAAAAAAAAAAAAAATGGCCCGGCACCTGTGGCTCAATTGGCTGGGGCGCCAGCCACGTACACCTAAGGTGGCGGGTTCGAGTCCCCAGCCCGGGCCTGCCAAACAACAATGATGGCTGCAACCAAAAAAATGGCCGGGCGTTGTGGCGGGTGCCTGTGGTCCCAGCTGCTTGGGAGGTGGAGGCAGGAGACTCGCTTGAGCCCAGGAGTTGGAGGTTGCTATGAGCTGTGATGCCATGGCACTCAGGGTGACAGCTTGAGGCTCCGTCTCAAAAAAA
>CAUYQV010009632.1:0-14214 GCA_963574575.1 Galagoides demidoff
AACCTGCCTGTCTCAGTGTATATGGCTGGCACCCTAACCACTGAGCAGTGGACACCAAGCCATGTTTTAACTTTTGATTAACTTTAATGTTGTTAATGGAGATAAGAAAATAAGTAGTATTAAAGTAATTTGATGTTACAAAGGCTTATGTTGAGTAATTTAAAATCTGTAAGTAATAGAATATTCTTTTTTTTTTTTTTTGAGACGGAGCCTCAAGCTATCCCCCTGGGTAGAATGCCATGGCATCACAGCTCATAGCAACCTCCAACTCCTGGGCTCAAGCGAGTCTCCTACCTCCGCCTCCCAAGTAGCTGGGACCACAGGCACCAGCCACAATGCCCGGCCATTTTTTTTGGTTGCAGCCATCATTGTTGTTTGGCGGCCCGGGCTGGGGATTCTAACCTGCCACCTTGGGTGTACGTGGCTGGCACCTTAGCCGATTGAGCCACAGGCGCCAAGCCAAGTAATAGAATATTTGATACAACTTAATGATATTTGCTTTTTTGTTTGTTTGTTTGTTTTTGCAGTTTTTGGCCAGGGCTGGGTTTGAACCCACAACCTGCATCCTATGGGGCCAGTGCCCTACTCCTTTGAACCACAGGTGCCACCCCAACTTAATGATATTTGAATTTGTACTTAAGCCAAAACTAGCTGAAACAGGTGATTTGAAAAATATTTTTGTTATAACTGTTTACAAAAGAAATGGAACTTCTCAGGATTTTTATGCTCAAAGGATACCCTAGTGTCTAACATCTGATGTTTGTAGGGATGTTTGTCGGCCGGATAAATATAGTGTGTATAATTTATTGATTCAAAAGACCTAATGAATTGCATAAGTGTTTGCCCTCTCCTGCCAGGTCTACTTCCTATACAATACTGCAATAAGTTTAGAAAGCTATAAACCATAACTCTGTCTTATATGGGTCTTTAAAAACTTTGAATTAAAGTATCCAGCTTTTAAATTAAGTTTTAATTGACAAAAGTTGTGTGTATTTGTCATGTATAATATGTCATTTTGAAATATGAATAAAAATTAGCTGGTTTTAATTATTAATATTTGTTTCACATTTATTTGACTAGGAACCCCTTTTAATAGCATACTTATCAATGTCCGCAGGACTTTACTAAATAATGCCATTTGTCTGATTGCAAGTTGTGGGAAATTGTTTCTCCTGATGCCATCTTTTTATTTATGGTTTTATAGTGACAAAAATGCTGAGCTTCTTCCGTAGAACACTTGGGCGTCGGTCAATGCGAAAACATGCAGAGAAGGAACGGCTCCGAGAGGCACAGCGAGCTGCCACACATATTCCTGCAGCTGGAGATTCTAAGTCTATCATCACATGTCGAGTGTCCCTTCTGGATGGTACTGATGTTAGTGTGGATTTGCCGGTATGTAGGTCTTGCTGAGCTGCAAGTTTGAGATCACTATCTTTGTACTTTCTACTGACTTCTGGGAGGAATTAGGTAATACGGATTAGTATCGATCAGACAGTATAACATTCAGGTACATGGGTCAGGTAACTTTGAGCCAAAAGAATCTGGATGATAGTATTTCTTTTTGGAAAAAATTACTTGACAATTTTTTTTTTTTTTTTGGTGACAGAGTCTTTGCTGCTGGGGCTAGAGTGCCATGGTATCAGACTAGCTCACAACAACCTAAAACTCCTAGGTTCAGGTGGTCTTCCTGCCTCTAGTAGCGGGGACTATAGTTGCCTGCCATAACACCTGGCTAATTTTTTCTATTTTTGGTAGAGATCAGATCTCATTCTTCCTCAAGTTGGTCTTAAACTCCTGACCTCAAGCAATCCTCCCTACTTGGCCTCCCAAGAGTATTACAGGCATGAGCCCCACTCGCCCAGCACTACCTGAAACATTTAAATGACAGGGCAATTATTGGCATGAGTCATCTTTGTGTGTCTTTTTCTGTCATTTAGTGGATTTCTCACGGTCTTTATTGAGCAATTATTAAAGCATTAAGTATCTTTTGGAATAATAATCATACTTACATGTGTACTGTAAGACTTCGAGTTCTTTATGTCCTTTTGCATTTTTCAAAATTTCCCTTACTCTCTTCAAAGTAAAACAAATCTTTTCCATAGTCTGGTGCGCTTTCAGAAATTTTAATGAAATGAAGTGAGATAAGGGACTGTCTTCATACCTCTCAGCTCTGACTGCATATTTCTTTGCTCCCAAAGCAGTGTGCGTTGTGGGATACACTGAAGTCTTCGTTTTAAAACAGGATGTTGTAATTAAAATATTTGTATTTGGGTTTTTTAAATTTGTTTGCTGTAGCTACAAATGTGTAAGCATAACTGAATGTGAAATAGTCCATTGTGTTTGAAAGGAGTTATTTTATTCCTTACAGGTCTGTTTTTGGAGGGGATGGTTGGCTATTTGGTTTGGGGCAGTTGACTTTTTTTGTATTAGTATCAGTTCTTTTTCCCATGTCATTGTTCTGCATTCAGAGACTTACTGTAAAATATATGAATTTATGTAAGTGTCATTGGATATTCCTCAGGGTCTTTTCCTCCCTGACTATGTATATACTTTTTAGTACATGTTTGTTCACCACAAATTCAGTTTAAAAAGTCTCTTTGGGAAAGGCGATAGCCTAGTCAGGGGGCCTGAAACTTTTTAAACAGGGGGCCAGTTCACTATCCCTCAGACTGTTGGAGGGCTAGACTGCGGGCTCCGGGATGAGTCAGCTGCTAAGAAGGACAGGCAGCAGTGGGAAAAACACCTGGTCGGCCGGATAAATGTCCTAGGCGGGCTGCATGTGGCCCATGGGCCATAGTTTGAGGACCCCTGGTGTAGATGCTCCTACAGTATATAGTTGAATAAGCTCTGGAAAGCTTTAGAACTCAGAGTTTAAGAAATTGGATAGTTTGTTAAAGGAATATTCTTACTAACTGAATAATTTGGAATGTACTAGGTATGTACCCTAGTATCTTATACATTTTAAAATACTGGCATATGGCTGGGTATGTGGGCTCACACCTGTAATCCTAGCATTCTGGGAGGCCTAGGTGAGTGGATTGCTTGAGCTCAAGAGTTTGAAACCAGCCTGAGTAAGAACAAGCTTCATCTCTACTAAAAATACCAGGTGTTGTGGGAGATTCCTGTAGTCCCAGGTACTCAGGAGGCAGGATTGCTCCAGCTTAGGAGTCTGAGGTTACTGTGAGCCATGACATCACCACACTCTACCCCCATGGTGACAGAGTGAACTTATGTCTTAAAGGAAAAAAATACTGGAATATAATAAAACTAATTAAAGGCAGGATTTCTTGAAGTGTTTTGAGGTCATTGTCATGTGTTTTGTTATCTTTGTACATTTTTAGGCTTTTTGATTCTGGAAAGGTGTCTAACTTTTCTTCTTGTAAGGGCTTCTTAAGAGTTTGTTAGACATTCCAGCAGGAGATATTTTATGTGGATAGTTTTCATATTCATTTCTTATTTGATAAGAATCTTAGGAGTTTTGTGTACTATTCCATTAAAATATCATTAAGTATGTGGTGAAAAGCCTGAGATTGCTGTGTAAGAGAAAGAAGTTTCTTATTACCTAATGTTTGAAGTATGAAGTCTCAGGGTTGTTGATGGATAGGCTGATACTAGGAGAGTAGAATTTGTAAAGAAGCTTTTTAAAAAGGCAGTGTAGTGTGGATGAGAAATAGCACTCATTTCAAAGTGGTGGAACAAATGGCTAGTGACTGGTCGGGAATGGTTTCCTAAGCTTGGTATGCTCACTAGCGTGTATGGGATGTTTGATCAAGTCCATAAATACTAGCTGATCTCTCCTGGGGACAGTTGCACTGAAACAGAGTTTTAGATTGGACTCTTTGTTTGAACAAGAACAATCGCCTTTTCAGCTCTGTGGGTGAAATCTTAGAGTTATTATAAACCTTACTCTAGGTACTGGCATGGATGTAAAATGGGCATTGGTTTGCCAAGTAAACTGTCTTACTAAAGAAAAAAATAGGCTAGGGAAGTGTTATAATTTCTAAGAGAAAAGGTTTCCTTTGTTTCAATTTAGTTTCTCAATCAGTCTAATATGATACTGGAAGATTTAAAATAGATCTTGGAGGTCAGGCAGTGGCTCACTCCTATAATCTTAGGACTTAGAGAGGCCGAGGCAGGATTGCTTGAGGTCAGGAGTTGGAGACCAGCCTGCGCATGAGTGAGAGCCTGTCTATAATAAAAATAGAAAAATTATCCAGGCATGGTGGTACACCTATAGTTCCAGCTACTCAGGAGTCTGAGGCAAGAGGGTTGCATGAGCCCAGGAATTTGAGGTTGCGGTGAGCATGAGGATACTCTTGTACTCTAGCCTGGGTGACAGAGCAAGATCCTCTGTCTCAAAAAATAAAAATTGATTTTGGAAATGATTGAACTGCATACTCATTTCCCATTAGAATTAGGATTGGGGTCACTAGTGATTATAGCTAGCCATCTTAATTAATGTGGACTGAGATGATTGTCCGATATGAATCCCCAGCCAATATGTTAGGGATTATCTGTGATTAAATAGAGTAATTTAAACCTGTGGACTTCAGATAGATAGTAATGATCATTTCCTTCTTTCTGCTTCCCTTTCCTCTCCAAATTGGGGAGGGATTTAAATACTACTTTTATTTAAATAACTAAATACAGTGTGAATGCCTTTCAGTAAATGACAAAGGCATCATTTCTCCCCTTAGAAATTTCTAAATTTTCTCTTTGAAAATGCTTTAGTAAATTCTCCTTTTGATTACAAGATTATTCTTTTTTGAGCACCAAAGAAGGTAAGAAAAGCTTCATTTTTCTCTGCTGCACCCCTTTTAATGAAAGGCTTTGTTATGTAAAATTTAGAGTTAGTCAAAAAGCTGCACTCAGGAATTTGGAAGGCCACATATAGCCCTAAAGCTGAAGGTTCCCTACCCCTGAAAAGCTGGTCATGTGAAACTGTCTCTTCTAAGTTTTATTTATTTATTTATTTTTGCAATTTTTGGCCGGGGCCGGGTTTGAACCTGACACCTCTGGTACATGGGGCCAGTGCCCTACTCCTTTGAGCCACAGGCGCCACTTTCTTCTAAGTTTTAAATTGGGAAATGGAGGGCTGGTGCAATGCAGGCCTGTAATCCTACCAAGGCTGAGACAGGTGGATTGCTGAAGGTCAGGAGCTTGTGACCATCCTGAGCAAGAGTGAGACCACGTCTCTAAAAACTAGCTGGGTGTCCTAGTAGGCAACTATAGTCCCAGCTACTCAGGAGGCTGAGACAAGAGGATCACTTGAACCCAGGAGTTTGAGGTTGCTGTGAGCTGTGATGTCACAGCACTCTACCCAGGGCAATGTAGTGAGACTCTTTCAAGAAAAAAAATTGAGAAATGGGAAATATTTGATTAACCAATAAATACTAATTTTTAGGTACTTACTTTACTGCTATAGATGGTAAGAGCTTTAAATTTTATAGACGACATGTAGTTATACTTTTATTTATTTATGAAATAGAGTCTTGCTCTGTTGCCCAAGGTAGAATGCTGTGGTGTCATCATAGCTCACTGTAACTTCAAATTCCTGGGCTCAAGTTAACTTCCTGCCTAAGCCTGCTGAGTAGTTGGGACTAAAGGTGGGTGCCATGATTCCTGGCTAATTTTTTCTGTTTTGGGTAGAGATGGGATCTCGCTCTTGCACAGACTGGTCTTGAATTCCTGAGCTCAAGCAATCCTCCTGTGTGGGCCTCCAAGAGTGCTAGGATTAAAGGCGTGAGCCATCATGCTCAGCTATATTTTAAATAAATGAAACCATCCATGTCATGAATTTGAAGAGTTAAAGTTGTTAAGATGGCATTGGCCCCCCAAACTGATCTATAGAGTCACTGCAGTCCCCTTTAGAGTTCCAGCTGACCTATTTGTAGAAATTGATAAGCTAATTGTAAAATTCATAGAGAATTAGAGGGCACCCTGAATAGCCAAAACAGTATTGAAAGTCTAAGTCACACTGCCCCATTTTTAGACTTAAGTACAAAGCAGCAGTAATGAAGATGGTGTGCTACTGGCACTAGGATATACATGCCTATGGTCCCATCTCCTTTGGAGGCTGAGGAAGAAGGATCACTTCAGCACAGGAAGTTGAGGTTGTAGTGAGCTACTCTGATTAAAGGAACGGAATAAATAACTCAAAAATAAACCCATACATCTATATTTGGTCCATTTTTGACAACATACCAAGACTGTTCAATGGGGGAAAGAATAGTTTTTTCAGCAAATACTGCTAGGAGAACTGAAATAACTGCATTCAAAAGAGAATTCATCCTAGAAAAAGGCTACATCCCTCATTGCTGCATATCAGTATTGGTCATCTTCGAGGTACTCCCCTTGGGAAGCTATTACCTGATACCAGCACCTAGTCTGCCCTTCAAAGCAATTTTGGAGCTCTTTCTGGAATGACCATCAGAGCTGTTGTCATACGGCACAGTACTGTAGGTACAAGATGATGGAGCTGCAGACTGAGAGTGGCAGTGAGATAGTAGGGGAAGGAGTGGTCAATACATGAAAAGGGTAGGGGCAGGAAATAACGATTAAGATGGGTAAAATTCAGTTCTAACTCTGGTGATCATGACGGGGCCATACCTATTGTATCAAAGATCATGACAGGGTCATTAGCTGCCATGAAGAGATAAAAGATGGCAGGGAGTGGTGGCTGACACTTGTAATCCTAGCAGTCTGGAAGGATGAGGCAGGAGGATCTCCTGAGGTGAGGAGTTTTTTTTTTTTGTTTGTTTGTTTGTTTTTGAGACAGAATCTCATTATGTTGCCCTCGGTAGAGTGCTATGGTCTCACAGCTCACAGCAACCTCCAACTCTTGGGCTTAAGCTGTTTTCTTGCCTCAGCCTCCCAAGTAGCTGGAACTACAGGCACCTGTCACAATGCCCAGCTGTTTTTTGTTGAGGTTGTCATCTTTGTTGTTTAGCTGGGCCTGGGCCAGATTCAAACCCGCCAGCCTCAGTGTATGTGGCTGGCACTGTAACCACTGTGCTATGGACACTGAGCCAGAGGTCAGGAGTTTTGAGAACATCCTGAGCAAGAGCAAAACCATGCCTCTACTAAAAATAGAAAAAAAAAAAAAAAAACAACTAGCCCTGCATGCTGTGGCAAGTACCTGTAGTCTCAGCTTCTTGGGCAATTGAGGCAGGAGGATTGCTTGAGCCCAGGAGTTTGATGTTTTCTGTGAGCTAGGCTGACACCATGACTCTCTATCTAGCCTAGGTGACAGAGCAAGACTCTTGTCTCAAAAAGGCAAAAGAATGGAAGTAGAGAAGTGTTTTGGTGGTATGGTGTCTTTGGAAACCAGATCTTAAGAGGGCAGTCATTTTTTAGACTTCTTATGGTCCCTTATACATAATAGGTGCTTTTTTTCTTTTTTTTTTTTGAAGTTTTTGGCTAGGGCTGCGTTTGAACCTGCCACCTCTAGCATACGGGGCCTGCACCCTACTCCTTTG
The DNA here is from genome assembly GCA_963574575.1 of Galagoides demidoff. Taxonomy (NCBI): domain Eukaryota; kingdom Metazoa; phylum Chordata; class Mammalia; order Primates; family Galagidae; genus Galagoides; species Galagoides demidoff. Next base: position 7,479 of record CAUYQV010009632.1, read on the forward strand.
AGCCGCAGGCGCCACCCCAGTAGGTGCTTATTGATTAGTTGTTTAAGGAAGTAATGTGAAGGGAAAATGGTATCAGCATGAGATTTGGCACTAAAAGGATGGAAGGAAATAGCACAGCAGCTGAAGAATGGCTGGGTAGGGAAGATCTGAGTTTGTTTACATGAATAGGAAACATATGTATAGATAGAGATGTGAGGGGTAATGTAGGAAGAATACCTTGTTCTGCTAAGAAAGATGGAAAGCTGATGAAAAGATAGTATTTTCATGGTCTTAATCTTTGCAGATTTGCAATGAGGACTGGGTCTGAAAGAGATGATGACTAGAATAATGTTTTTATTTTTTTGGAGACAAAGTCTCACTTGTCGCCTTTGGTAGAGTACAATGGAGTCATGGTTCACAGCAATTTCAAACCCTTGGGCTTAAATGATTCTCTTGTCTCACTCAGCCTCCTGAGAGGCTAGGACTACAGGCACCTGCCACAACACCCGGCTGTTTTTAGAGATGGGGGGTCTTGCTCTTGCTCAGGCTGGTCTCGAACCTGTGAACTCAGGCAATCTACCCACTTCAGCCTTCCTGAGTGCCAAGGCAGGTGTGAACCACTGCACCTGTCCAAATAATTTTTTTTTTTTTGAGACGGAGTCTCAAGTTGTTGCCCTAGGCAGAGTACCATGGCGTCCAAGCTCACAACAACCTCAAACTCTTGGGTATAAGCATTTCTCTTGCCTCGGCCTTCCAAGTAGCTGGGACTACAGGCACCTGCGACTACAGGCACCTGCCACAACACCCTGTGGCTTTTTTTGTTGTTGCAGTTGTCGTTGCTTTAGTTGGCCTGGGCCAGGTTCAAACCCACCAGCCTCCGTGTATGTGTCTGGTGCCCTACCCACTGAGCTAGGAGTGCTGCCCCAAATAATATGTTAATAAGAAAAAAGGAATATAAGTAGATGCTAGTGTAGATACACCCGACAAAATGAATTTTTAGTAGACCAGAGCTCTGTGGATCTGTTTTCACTTTTTTCTTTCCATTTGGTTCATTTTCAAAAGCTATGAGGTGAAAGGGTATACAAAAATTACACATTGACTTTGAAGTCAAGAATCTCACATCCGTATTCCACACGCTGTTGCCACACTGGACCTTACTGTCATCTAAACATGATAGATCATTTTATAATTCTGTGCCTTTGCAGGGGCCTTATGCTAACTAGAATTTACAGGTACAAGGTAATACACATGAAGGAGGATTCATTTTCTCTGGGACTGATGGAAGGCCAAACAGACTTGTTGATTCTTGAGAAACTGAGTCAAATATGCCAGGTGGTGACTCATGCCAGTAATCCCAGCATTCTGGGAGGCCAAGTAAGGAAGGTAGAATTACTTGAGCAAGAGTGAGACCCCCATCTCAACTAAAACTAGAAAAATTAGCTCAGTATTGTGGCTGGTGCCTGGAGTCCCAGCTACTCAGGAGGCTGAGGCAAGAGGATGTTTGAGCCCAATGGCTGTGAGCATTGACGCCATGGCACTGCACATAGGGCCACAGACTGAGACTGTCTCAAAAAAAAAAAAAAGAGTTTCTGATTGGGATGGTGATAAGTTCTGGAAATGGAGAGTGGTGGTGGTTGTACAATATTGTGAATATTTTTTTCCTTTTCCCTTTCCCTTTCCTTTCCTTTTTCCTTTCCCCTTTCGTGTTTTTTTTTGTTGTTGTTGTCATTGTTGTTTAGCAGGCTCGGGCTGGGTCTGAACCCACCAGCCCCAGTGCATATGGCGGCGCCCCAACCACTGAGCTACAGCTGAGCCATGGTGAATATTTCTAAGGGCACTAAATTGTATACTTAAAGTTTACCGTTTTAACCATTTTTGTGTCATTAGAAAGAGAAATGTGAGATAATGCTTATGAAGTTGGATTAGTGTACTAGAAGTTCCCATAGTGGTTGGAAAACTTAAGCATTGAGAGTAATTTTATGAATAAGCTAGAATAATAGATTGCGATGAGAAGTAGGGTATCTGATTTATTGATCTGAGAGGTGACATTCCAGATGAAATCTAGGTATGGTGTGGAGTCACAGAATTTGAGCTTGGGAGATACAGCAAAATTTAAATTCCAACCTTATCTTTTTTTAACTGTTTAATTAAAACCATATGATTTAGTAATTGTATTACTAAGTCTCTCTGTACTTTATTCTATTACATGGATAAGGAAGCCATAATCATATAATACAGTAATTGTATTATGTATGTTTATGCTTTAAAAAGTGCCAACACTTAGGTATGAAACTTAAAATTACAAAAGTAAAGGAGAAATACTTGAGGAAATAAGAGATTGATTTCTCAGAATTTAAGAAAGATGAAAGATCTCAGATCGAAAGGCCCATTACTGATGTCACATAGAGTTAAGTAAAAACCTACATCTGTACAGTTTAGTGAAATTTAAGGCTATCAGAGATAAAGAAAGGTCTAAACATTATCAAATAACATTACAAAGGAACAAAATTCAGATTGATACTACACTTTTCAGTACCAGTGTTAATGGCAAGAAAACAATGGAGTAATTTTTTTTTTAATATTACAAACAGTATTAGAAAGTAACTCTGAACCTAGAAGTTTATATCCATTCAGGTGTGTGGAGAAGGCTTTAGAAGATTAGCCATACAGGTATCCACACGGGAAACATTATTGGGGAAAACTTCATGAGCTGGGGAAACAAATCTAGCAAATGGTACAAGACAGTTGACATATATTACACGTATACATGTAAGATGTGTAAAATTAAAGAGTGATCAAATACCCAAGATTTTAAGATCTAAAATTTTGAGATTTAAGATTCTTGTTTTAAAAAATCAGCTAAGACTTGGCTCAGTGCCCATAGCACAGTGGTTACAGCGCCAGCCACATGCCCCGAAGCTGGCAGGTTCGAGCCCAGCGTGGGCCTGTTAAACAGCAACGACAACTGGAACAGAAAAATAGCCAGGTGTTGTGGCAGGTGTCTGTAGTCCCACCTGCTTTGGGAGGTGAGGCAAGAGAATTGCTTAAGTCCAAGAGTTTGAGATTGCTGTGAGCTGTGATGCTACAGCACTCTACTGAGAGTAACATAATGAGACTGTCTCAGAAAAAAAAAAAAAAAAAGAGGACGGTGCCTGTGGCTCAAAGGAGGAGGGTGCCAGCCCCATATGCCAGAGATGGTGGGTTCAAACCCAGCCCTGGCCAAAAAAAAAAAACTGCAAAAAGAAAAAAGGAAATTGAGGACCTCAGTAATGCTTTTGCTTGTATGGGTTATATTTACTGATTGTTACCATATTAAAAACTAAAACTGAAAAAAAATTTAAATATTTATTGGTTAATGTTATATAGCAATAACATACCTCTGTATGTTAAGATAAATAACATGTTTTTAAGAATGACGTTGTTTATGTACTTCTGTAAAATCTCTTTAATGGAAGGTGCTTGGTTTCTCTTAGCTGCTTTTGCATTCCCTTTATTGCAACATGTTATTTTGATGGAGGTATGTGAGGAGAACCCTAGGACTTCATGGATCTTTGAAAGGGTCTCGGGCACTTTGAGAACTGCTTTTTCCATGTTTCCTTGCTGTTGCTCCACTGTTTGCTGTCTACCGTGTCATTGTAGTAGTTTTCTCATGGTGTTATACTTCCTTCTACCTCCTGTTTTTATTTTATTTCCTGCCTCACATTCTCTTCCAGTTTGACTTTTCTCTCTCAGGCTATCTCTTCTCCAAAATATTTTTGGAAGTGTAGTTGGTTTCCCATTATTTGTACTTAAGTGCTATAAGTTTTCTTGTCTTTTCTCTTCCCAATTTCATTATGGCTCTTTTAAAGTGGGCACTCTAAAAATTGAGAAGACAAAACATGAATTTCTCCACACACAACAATAGATATAAATATTTCTGCTAGAAAATAGGTAATATTTGTTGGTTGATAGGAAGTAACACTGCAGGAAAGTACATATAGATTACAGATTCTCTTTTGGTCTTAAATGGTTTATTGGAAAATCACAATGTCTTACCCATTATCTGGTTATTCTTTAAGAGATTTTATATAACTAAAGCCATCTCCTCTTTAGGTTTGTTGATTGTATAAGCCACTTAATTGATTAATTTATTTTCTTGTCATTTCAGAAAAAAGCCAAAGGACAAGAGTTGTTTGATCAGATTATGTACCACTTGGACCTTATTGAAAGTGACTATTTTGGTCTGAGATTTATGGATTCAGCACAAGTAGCAGTGAGTAACTCTTTTGGGGAAGTTCCAACATGTGGGAAAAAATGGGAAATTTCAGATGATGTGCTAAATGCTAGAAGACTTCATCTTCTTAATGTGTTCTTTATTTCCTATGATTTGAAGTTTTGACACCTTGCTTTAGAATCTCCTGAAGTGTTTGGTTTTTTTTTTTTTTTTTTTTTTGAGACAGAGCCTCAAGCTGTCGCCCTGGGTAGAGTGCCGTTGCATCACAGCTCACAGCAACCTCCAACTCCTGGGCTCAAGCGATTCTCCTGCCTCAGCCTCCCAAGTAGCTGGGACTACAGGCGCCCGCCACAACGCCCGGCTATTTTTTGGTTGTAGCTGTCATTGTTGTTTGGCGGGTCTGGGCTGGATTCGAACCCGCCAGCTCAGGTGTATCTGGCTGGCGTCTTAGCCGGTTGAGCCATAGGCGCTGAGCCTGAAGTGCTTGTTTTAAAAAATGTGAATCTTAGTCTTAACCTGAATTCTGGAAGAAAATCTTTGAGAATGGGGCTTGGGAAGCTGTTTTTTTTTTTTTTTTTAATTTATTTTTATTTTTTATTTTTTGAGACAGAGTTTCATTATGTCGCCCTCAGTAGAGTGCCGTGGCATCACAGGTCACAGCAATTGTCTTGAGCTCAAGCTATTCTCTTGCTTCAACCTCCCAAGTAGCTGGGACTACAGACACCTGCCGCAACACCCAGCTATTTTTTGTTGCAATTGTCATTGTTGTTTAGCTGGCCTGGGCTGGGTTTGAACCCACCAACCTCAGTGTATGTGGCTGGCATCATAACCACTGTGCTACAGGTGCTGAGCTGAGAAGCTATGTTTTTAAATAATATCTGGCTGGGTTCTTGGACACACTGGAGTTTTAGAAGCACTATGTAATGGAAAGAATGCTAGCATGAGAGTTTCATGGACCCTTGGATAAGTGATGGAAGTTTTTAATTTGCAAGTTAAGATGAGTAGGATATCTCTACTGGTTAGTATTTTGATTCTTAAGAATCCCTCTGTTTCCACTACAGACCTTTGTGCTTTGTGGTGGTTTTACGTGTAGTAGAGTTTGTGATTACTGACTGACACTAGATACCAACAAGAACAAACATTAAGTACCACAAAAATACTGACTGAATGCCATAGAGGATGCTGCTTAACAATAACAATGAGGGCAGTGTCTCACACCTATGCTTATATAGCACTTTGAGAGACCGAGGTGGGAGGATCACTTGAGGCCAGGTGTTTGAGACCAGCCTGAGCAACACAGTGAGAAAATATAGAAAAACTAGCTGGTCATAGTGGCATGCACCTGCATTCCCAGCTACTCAGGAGGCTGACTGATGCAGGAGGATCACTTGAGCTCAGGAGTTAGAGGTTGCAGTGAGCTATGATCATACCCTTGTACTGTAGCCTGGGCAACAGAGTGAGACTCTGGGGAAATAAGGTCATGTAAGGACATGATGAACTTTTACTGAATTAGAATTTTCAGGAATTCAGTAGAATTTTTAGCCCTTCTGAGATAGAGAGCCTTTTGAAGCAGTCAGATTGTGAAAGCTTTTAAATAAGTTCATATGTGTATGGTAACAAAAAAATATATAAGTGAATTAAGTGTAAAAATGACTCTTCAAACCCAGTTAGATCCTGTGCAATTTGGTAAAAGTATATTTTAAAGTAGATTTCCAAAATAGGTTATATAGTTCTGAAGAGTGAATGTATGTGACTTATTAAGAGTTTTACATGTTAAATAATAGAGCCAGGCATGGTGGTACATGTCTGAAGTCCCAGTTGTATGGGAGGCTGAGGCAGAAGGATCATTTCAGCCTAAGAGTTAGGAGCCAGCCTGTACAACATGCCAGACCATGTCTCTTTAAAAAAAAAAAAAAGAAAGAAAAGAAATTAAGAATCCTAAAAGAGAACAGTAATGATAATACAGGAAAAACACAGTAGACGATACATATATAATGTTTTTTTTTTTGATAGAGACAAAGTCTCACTTTATCGCCCTCAGTAGAGTGCCATGGCATCACACAGCTCACAGCAACCTCCATCTCCTGGGCTTAGGAGATTCTCTTGCCTCATTCTCCTGAGTAGCTGGGACTACAGGTGCTTCCCACAACACCAGGCTATTTTTTTGTTGCAGTTTGGCTGGGGCCGGGTTTGAACCTACCACCCTTACTTAGTATATGGGGCCGGCACCTTACCCACTGAGCCACAGGCGCCACCCAGAAGATATATTTTAATGGCTGATATAGTCTTCAATAACAGACTCATGCCAAAAAATCACTCAAGAAAAATTTATAGGCTCAGCGCCTGTGGCTCAATCGGCTAAGGCGCCAGCCACATACACCTAAGGTGGCAGGTTCGAGTCCCCAGCCCGGGCCCGCCAAACAACAATGATGGCTGCAACCAAAAAATGGCCGGGCGTTGTGGCGGGTGCCTGTGGTCCCAGCTACTTGGGAGGCGGAGGCAGGAGACTCGCTTGAGCCCAGGAGTTGGAGGTTGCTATGAGCT
>CAUYQV010009635.1:0-10779 GCA_963574575.1 Galagoides demidoff
CCAGCCACGTACACCTAAGGTGGCGGGTTCGAATCCCCAGCCCAGGCCTGCCAAACAACAATGATGGCTGCAACCAAAAAATGGCCAGGCGTTGTGGCAGGCGCCTGTGGTCCCAGCTACTTGGGAGGCGGAGGCAGGAGACTCGCTGGAGCCCAGGAGTTGGAGGTTGCTGTGAGCTGTGATGCCATGGCATCACACATCACACATGGCACACATGGCACACATAGCACATGGCATCACAGCTCACAGCAACCTCCAACTCCTGGGCTCCAGTGAGTCTCCTGCCTCCGCCTCCCAAGTAGCTGGGATCACAGGCACTTGCCACAACGCCTGGCTATTTTTTGTTGTTGTTGTTGTTGCAGCCATCATTGTTGTTTGGCAGGCCCAGGATGGATTTGAACCTGTCACCTTAAGTGTATGTGGCTGGCGCCTTAGCCACTTGAGCCACAGGCACCGAGCCCATTCTCTCTTTTTTTTGAGACAGAGTCTTAAGCTGTCACCCTGTGTAGAGTGCTGTCACATCATAGCTCACAGCAACCTCCAATTCGGGCTCAAGCAATCCTCTGCCTCAGTTTTTCTACTTTTAGTAGAGTCAGGGTCTCAATTTTGCTCAGGCTGGTCTTGAACTTGTGAGCTCAGGCAATCCACCTGCCTGAGCCTCCCAAAGCACTAGGATTATAGGCATGAGCCACCATACCTGGCTCTTTATCTTATATTTAATTTTTTTTTTTTTAAGACAGGAGTCTCACTCTGTCACGCCCTGGGTAGAGTGCCGTGGTGTCATCATACCTCACAGCAACCTCAAACTCCTGGGCTCAAGAGATCCTCTTGCCAGGTAGCTGGGACTTTAAGTGCCCATCACAGCAACCAGGTTAGTTTTCTATTTTTATTTATTTCTTTACTTTATTTATTTATTTTGGGGAGACAATTCTCTTGCCTCAGCCTCCCGAGTAGCTGGGACCACAGATGCCCGCCAAAACACCTGGCTATTTTTTGTTTGCAGCCTTTATTGTCGTTGGTGGGTCTGGGCTGGATTCGAACCCACCAGTTCAGATGTCTGTGGTTGGTGCCTTAGCCGCTTGAGCCACAGGCTCTGAGCCTTAGTTTTCTATTTTTAGTAGAGATAGAGTCTCATTCTTGCTTACGACTCTAGTCTTGAACTCCTAAGCTCAAGTGATCCACCTGCATTGGCTCTCCAGAAGTGCTAGGATTACAGACATGGGTCACCACGCAGGGCCTTTAATTCCTATAACAGGTTTTAGCAGACTTGGAGGAGGATCAGGGTAAAGGCACCTGAAGTCCAGTCTTTTATGTTACTATTGTTTTCTATCCCCCGCTCCCAACCCCCATCCATGCACCACTAATATCTTTACAATTCAATTTTACTCTTGTATGTAAATACATGTATATTTTGAACAATGTATTAGAGATATGTGTTTTTAAATTTGACAACTAATAGTACTGTAAATAAATCTCATTCTGATTCTCATCTGTCTCAACAACCATTTTCTAGCTTTCTCTGCATTGCTACATTATAGTTTAGTCCTTTTTTTGGCTGGGGCCGGGTTTGAACCCACTACCTCTGGTATATGGGGCCAGCGCCCTACTCCTTGAGCCATAGGCGCCACCCAGTTTAGCTCTTTTGATTGCTGTATTACAATTTTATAAACATTTAGGGCAGCTCCTGTACCTCAGTGGGTAGGGCACAGCCCCATATACCAAGGGTGGTGGGTTCAAACCCAGCTCTGGCCAAACTGCAACAAAAAAATAGCCGAGCGTCGTGGCAGGTGCCTGTAGTCCCAGCTACTCAGGAGTCTGAGGCAAAAGAATTGCCTAAGTCCAGGAGTTGGAGGTTGCTTTGAGCTGTGATGCCACAACACTCTGCTGAGGGTGATAAAGTAAGAAAAGAAAAAAGAAAATTTAGCAAGTTGTCTTATGTAACGACTTGCTACATACATTCTTTAGATACATTCATAGGGTAGAACACTGGGACATAGGAGTCACACATTTATTAAATGTTACCTTTTTTTTTTTCAAAACAGCAGTGACAATACAAACTTCTCAGAACCCTTAACAACATTTTAATTGGCATTGTGACCTTCTCGGGGAGGACATGATATGCAAACTCTGCATTACTTTGAAGATACAAGGAATAATTTCTGTTCTAAATGTGTTGAGGTGAGACTTGCATCCTAAGATATGATCAATTTTGGAGGATGATCCATGGGCTGATGAGAAGAATGTGTATTCAGTTTTTGTTTTTGTTTTTTTTTAGAGACAGTCTCACTTTGTTGCCCTCAATAGAGTGCTGTGATGTTACAGCTCACAGCAACCTCCAACACCTGTGCTTAGGCGATTCTCTTGCCTCAGCCTCCCAAGTAGCTGGGACCACAGGTGCCCGCCACAACACCCGGTTATTTTTTGTTGCAGTTTGGCCAGGGCCGGGTTTGAATCCGCCACCCTCAGTATAAGGGGCTGGCGCCCTACTCACTGAGCCACAGGTGCTGCCCTGTATTCAGTTTTATTAGAATGAAATGTTCTGTAGATTTTGTTAAGTCCTTTTATTCTAGAGTTACGTCCAAGTCTGTTATTTCTTTGTTTAGTTTCTTCTTGGAGGATCCATCCAGGACTGACAGAGGGGTGTTAAAATCTCCGACTATGACAGTGCAGGAGAATATCAAATTGTTCATTTCTGCTAGGGTTTGTTTTATAAATTGAACATTCAGGTAGGATGCATAAACGTCAATTATTGAAATCTCAGGCAGGGCAAGGTGGCTCACATCTGTAATCCCAGCACTCTGAGAGACTGAGGTAGGTGGACTGCCCGAGCTCAGGGGTTCGAGACCAGCCTGAGCAAGAGTGAGACCCATGTGTCTAAAAATAGCTGAGCATTGGGTGGCACCTATGGCTCAGTGGATAGGGTGCCGGCCCCATATAGGGAGAGTGGTGGGTTCAAAACCGGCCCTGGCCAAACTGGAACAAAAAATAGCCGGGCTTTGTGGCAGGCGCCTGTGGTCCCAGCTGCTTGGGAGGCTGAGGCAAGAGAATCATTTGAGCCCAGGAATCTGGTACTCCTGTGAGCTATGATGATGCCATAGCACTCTACCCAGGGCAACAGAGTAAGACTCTGTCTCAAAAAAAAGTTTGTGTGGAGTACAGTCATCTATCTGGTGGCGTTCATGCCCATCACTGAAATGCAGCCATTTCCTCTGCAGTTTAGAGGCTGAAGTCTGCAAATCACAGTGCCTGGATCCTGTTGCCAGCTGGCATCTGGCCAGGTGCTGCCAATGGAAAGCACAGGGGTGGGGAGGCTGGAGAGGGGAGGAGCTGTGCGCCCTGTTTTGGTGGCATCGCCACTGTTGGCAGCACAGGGGCCCCCGGGTTCAAACAGCAGCTGTGGCAGTGTCACCTCAGCAGCTTCTGAGCAAGGGGCTCTGGCAGCAGCAGTGGTGACAGTGGCTGACTTGAAGGTCCCTCAGATGCTGCAGCACAGGCATTGGGACCACCACTGCCGCTCGCTGGGGACACCAGGTTCCCTCTGCCTCCAGCCTAGCATTTTAGGCTGTTCCAGATCTCTGGGCAGGTTACCTTATCTTTTTGCCTTTCCAGCCCTTCCAAGTGCTCTTTTTTTTCAGTTTTTTTGGCCGGGGCTGGGTTTGAACCCACCACCTCCAGCATATGGGGCCAGAGTCCTTCCCTTTTGAGCCACAGGCGCCACCCCCCTTTCAAGTGTTTTGAAATCAATTCCCTGTATTACCATAGACTGCCTCTGTTTGAAACACCTGGAGTGGTTTCTGTCTTTCTTTTTTTTTTTTTTTTTTTGAGACAGAGCCTCAAGCGGTCCCCCTGGGTAGAGTGCCATGGCATCACAGCTCACAGCAACCTCCAACTCCTGGGCTCAAGAGAGTCTCCTGCCTCAGCCTCCCAAGTAGCTGGGACCACACCACAGGCGCCCGCCACAACGCCTGGCTATTTTTTTTTTTTTGGTTGCAATTGTCATTGTTGTTTGGTGGCCCAGGCTGGATTCGAACCTGCCACCTTAGGTGTATGTGGCTGGCGCCTTAGCCACTTGAGCCACAGGCGCCGAGCCGGTTTCTGTCTTTCTGACAGACAACATGAGGAGCCAGGTGTGGTGGCATGTGCCTATAATCCCAGCTACTCAGGAGCCTGAGGGCGGAGAGTCTCTTGCAGCCAGGAATTCAAGTCCAGCCTGGACAACATAGTAAAACCTCATCTCTTAGAAGGGGGGATGGTGGTGGAGAAAATATGATAAAGACTGGAGGAGGGTTCTGGTGAGAGATTTGGTGAAATAGGTAAGTCAGGGCCAGATCATTCAAGCTCACATCAAGTAATGACCAGGTTTATCCGAACACCAGTGAAAGATGTTGAAGTCAAGGTCATCTTGGTCACTTTTCCCTTCTTTTTATTGTTAGAGATAAGTTCCCACCCTGTTACCCTTGCTGGAATGTAGTGGTGCTGTCATAGCTCAGTCCAGTCTCAAACTCCCAGGCTCAAGCGATCCTCCTACCCTTAGACTCCCACAGTGATGTGATTATGGGGACGAGCCACACACCTGGCCTCGACTTTAGATTTTTCATAAAGATACCTGGGCTATAATGTAGAGAACAGGTGTGAGCCACCTGAACCGAAGACCGGGTATCTGTCTCACACCTATAATTAGGAAGGTGTGTTGCAGTGACCTAGGAAAGAAGGTGGTGTCGATACCAGGGGAGTGGAGGTGCCGGTGAAGAGAAGGAATTTTCGGTGGTGCCCGTAGTTTAGTGGGTAGGGCGCCAGTCACATGAGCCGAGGCTGGTGGGTTTGAACCCAGCCCGGTTCAGCTAAAGCAACAATGAAAACTACAACAACAACAACAAAAATAGGCAGGCATTGTGGCAGGCACCTGTAGTCCCAGATATTTGGGAGGCTGAGGCAAGAGAATCACTTAAGCCCAAGAGTTTGAGGTTGCTGTGAGCTGTGACGCCACAGCACTCTACCCGGGTGACAGCTTGAGATTGTCTCAAAAGAAAAAAAAAAAAAAGAGAAGGATTTTTGAGGTGGAGTAGCCAATAACCAGAACTTATTGGGGTACTGTAGCAGATTAAAGACAGCTACAAATTCACTTCCCACAGAGGGATACATTCTATAGCTCCTCTGTTTGAATTTGGGTGTGTTCTGTAACTGTGGTGACAAATAAAATAAGTCAGAAGTGACACTATGCCAGTGTCTGGGCCCAGACCCTAAGAGACGGGCATTTCTCACTCCTTGGAACACGTACTCTGGGAGCACAAGCATTGTGAGACGTATATGCCAGATGGACAGGCTGGGCGTGCCTAGCTGCTGTGCTGGCAGCTGAGCTCCCTGAGAATGGTCAGCCTTGACTGTCAGCCACTAAGTTTAGGGTGGTTTGTCACACAACAATAATAACCAGAATGGATGTGGAAAGAGAGCAAGAAGGCAGAGTCAAGGCCAAGAGCGAGAATCCTAGTTTGGGTAGAGACAGAGACTGGGAGTAGATGAACAGTCTTTGGTGGGGACAGGTGTGGGTACATGACCTGTTAGAAGGTAGGAGATATATTTTTGGAACTTTATTTTTTTCTCTAGATATACCCATAGGTCTCCTCTGCAGCATTAGCTATCCAGGTCTTAAACAGATTTATATTTTGCAGTGATTTGCAGGTGCTTGGCACTGCTCCAGGTGTCATGGCACAGTTGTGGACAAGACAGATCATATTCCTGCCCTCATGTAGTTAACATTTCAACTTGGGGGGCCGGGGTGGGGTGGTGGCTCACATCTGTGATCACAGCACTCTGGGGAGGCCAAAGCAGGTGGATTGCCTGAGCCCACAGGGTCCAGACCAGCCTGAGCCAGAATGAAACCCCGTCTCTAAAAGTTGCCAGTCATTGTGGCAGGCTCCTGTAGTCCCAGCTACTTGGGAGGCTGAGGCAAGAGAATCGCTTGAGCCCAAGAGTTTGAGGTTGCTGTGAGCTGTGATGCCACAGCACTCTACTGAGGGTGAGACTCTGTCTCAAAAACAAAAACTTGGCAGGCAAACAAAAATAGGGAAGAAAACAGTTACAAATTTGATAAAAAACAGTGAGAGAAACAGTGGGGTGCTGCACAGAATGATGGTTGGGGGAACCTATTAAGAGATCAGGGAAGATTTTTAAGCCAAAACCTAAGAGAGTGCGTGATAAGAGCTACCTGTGTCAGGAGGTGGGGTGGGGTGGGAAGGAAGTGAGGGTTGGCAACTATGGAACCAGGAAGATTGCAAAGGCCTTTTGGTGGTTAAAAGTTTGACCAGATTCTGGAACTGAAAGACAAGTGTGTGTGAAGGGTAATATATTGGGGTAAAATCAAGCTGGAGGGAGACGCAGAGGCCAGATTAAGCAATACCTTGCAGGTCAAACTAAGGGATTTGCATTTTACTCTAAATGCAAAAAATGCACAGAAGCACTGTGATCTGATTTACATTGTAAGATGACACTGGCCACAGTAGGGAAGAGGGGAGTGGGAGGAGGGGAAAGCTGCAGAGAGAGAGCCCTCCCTGTCCTGAGGTCACTCTCCCTTAGACTCAGTGTCTTCCTTTGTACAGTGAGGATGCAAATAGTAGAAAGAGATCAGCAAATTATTCTCAAGTGCCCAAGTGTAAATAAGTCTACCACCAACTCCTGTTTTGGGTAAAGATTTGAAATATTTTCAACGTTGATGGTGTTTTCCACCCACCAACCTAGTTCCCCTAAACCTAAGGTTTCACTCGAACAGGAACTACGCTCTGCTTTGCTCTGAGAGCCACTGAACCTATTCGTAGCTTTCTTTCTTTTTTTGTAGAGTAAAAGTTTTACTTTACCACCCTTGGTAGAGTGCTGTAGTGTCACAGCTCACAGCAACCTCCAACTCCTAGGCTTTGGCGATTCTTTTGCCCCAGCCTCCAGAGTAGCTGGGTCTACAGGTACCCACCACAATGCCCGGCTATTATTATGTTGCAGTTTGGACAGGGCTGGGTTTGAACCCACCACCCTCAGTATATGGGGCTAGTGCCCTACCCACTGAACCACAGGCATGGCCCTATTCGTAGCTTTCAAGCCTCACCATATATAGTATGTGTTGTCTACAAGTTCCTTAGCAACTGGAATGGGTGTGGCGGAAAATCCAAGAACAGGTATAGGATTTGGGGTGGATTCAGGCTGTAGTCTATGGAGGATTAGTCCAGGTATTTTTATTTTCTGTCCTTCAAATCTTTATTAGACTTAAATTCAATTCCCTATCTCAATGCCTTTACATGTCACAGCAGCTCTGGGTATTGATGAAATATCCTTCACTTAAAACATGGCAACACAATTCAGAGGATATGCTTAAAAAGCCTCTTCAACATTCAGAGGCTGATGCAAGAAAGGTTCTTTATCGTTACTGCTGGTTTTAAAAAAAAGTCAGTATTCTCTGATGGTTCAAAAGACCAGGTAACAGGACTTCTGATTGCTTGAAGACAGTAACAGCAATATCTCAAGGCATCAGCAGAAAAGCCTTGTTACAGCCACTGCTGTCTAATCAGATCGGTAGTATGGAAAGCTCTGCACTAACTCATTTGGTCTCGAACGAGTATAAATCCAATTAAGGCTATTAAGGTTATAAGGAAATTTAAACTTTCTTTTCCTGACTCCCAACCTAGTCCATTGTTCGCTGTAATATACTTTCTTAAACTCTTAGTTTATGGGGTGAAGAAACATTGTTAAAAAATTGTTACTTTCTTTCTTCCGTAAGAATGGTTTATTTAAATCACTTTAAAGTGGAAGAAATTCTGTCGACCAAAATAAGTTCTGAGCAGCTTTTACCCATTTTGAGAGTAAACCTTGAAGGAAATAGTAAATATTATCTGCCTGAGTACACAGAACTGTCACATGCTGAAAACACCGGTTTTCCAACTGCCAACGCCTTTAGGAAGTCTGGTCCGGAAGAGGGCCACAGGGTTTGCCTCTTTGGGTTGAGAGCACAGCCTCTGTTCACACCGTGTCCTCACCAAAGCTGGACATTCCAAAAGGAATCCTAGAAAAAGGTGTGCGTGAGAGGGGGCGAGGGCCAGCAGGCAAGCAGGGAATAGTTTCAACTATGCTCAGGGTCTCAATTTTTTCATACATGTTAAGCGTTACTTTTTAAAAAAAAGAGCCCGGATTTTTCTCTCCCCAAATTTCCTAAGGCGCCCCGGGAAGACAAAGCGAGAGGCAGTGATGGCCCAGGGCGGGAAACAGATGAGACGCGGGCGACTCGCAGCTGGCTCGGGTCCGCGCCCCTCGCCCACGTGGCCGCCGCACGCCCGGCTCAAAGTCCAAGGGCGGCGGGCTCAGGGAACTTGGGCCACGCGAACCTCTGGCCCAGCGGCACCAGTCAGCAGCTGGACTGCCCCGCGGCAGCCTCCGCCCCACGCCCTCGCGCACCCAAGTCCCAGCTCGCTAGCCGATGCCCGCACCACGGTGGCAGAGGACGGACAGGGAACCGGAAGCCAACAGGGGAACGCCCCACCCTCGTCTCGCGAGAGGCGGGAAAGGAAAAAAGGTGGGGCGAGAGACCTGGCCGTGGCTAATGAGAGGGCCGGGAGCTCGTGATTGACGGCCCCCAGCCTCCCGCACGCCCCGCCCCGGCTGCGGAGGCTCGGTCGCCGCCCGCCGCGCGCCCCTCCCAGCCCGCCCTCCCAGCTTCGCCCAGCTCGTCTCTTCCCGTTTGAGGTGGCGGCCGGCATCGCCTCCTCGTCCGCTCCATTTTGCCTGGCCTCCTCGCTCCCCTGTCCTCTCGGGCCCGAGAGCGGCCTGAGCGCCTCCCCGCCTGCCTAGGGTGGCCGCAGAGCCGCTGCGCCTTCGCCTTCCTCGGGCCCTCGGTCCTCGCCCTGCCTCGCCATGAATGAGGAATACGACGTGATCGTGCTGGGCACCGGCCTGACGGTGAGTGGCGGGCGGCGCACCCGGCACCCCGCACGCGGACTCGCGTCCCGGGCCAGCCTCCTGCGTCGTCGGCCTTGGCTTTCGGTGCCGGCGTCGTGCCGGGGCGGTGGACGGGTCCGAGGGGCCCAGCGCGGAGCAGGCCACCTCCCCAGTGCGGGGACAGGCCGGGAAGAGGAAGCCGGGACGAGCGCGCGGGCCCGGCCAGAGGGTGGGATGGCCGGCCGGGAGCAGCTGGGAGGGAGAGCGCGGAGGAGGGGAAGCCCGGCGCGGAGGCCCCCTCCCTGCCGGGCCGGTGACCTCGGGATTGGAGGGAGGGCGGAGGCCGCAGCCGCCGCAGCTGCATTTCCTCCCCAGCCCCAGCCGCCGCTCCCGGGCTCAAGGTTTCCCGACAAGTCCAAGGATGATCGCTGCTTTGTGACTGCCAGAGTTTGATTAACTTAAATTTGGGGGAGAAAATGAGGACTTTTTTTTTTTAAATCCTTCTTCCTTTTCCAAATAAGCATTATTGATTCTTTTAAGCCACGAGTCCTTGCTGCTTACAGAGCATCTGTGGAATTAGAAATGTGTTTTCTCGAAACTTGTCCATCAAATGCTGTCGCACCTGACCTTTGCCGTCTTTTGTTTCGTTGATCCCTGCCTCCATTGTCTCTTCCGCTGCTTTCCGCTAAGAAATGGGTTGGTGATGGATTGCTACAGGCCAAGGTCGCTGCACTTCGAAGCACTCTTAGGGGAGTTGGGGGATAATAACAGGAAGAACGTTGTAACGTGTGAGTGCAGGGAGTTCCTACTGCCACGGCGTATTTATTTTCCCGGGTACCTCTCTGCTTAGAGACCTTTAGATAATATTCTGTAAATAATGCTGGCAGGTTTTATATGTATCTTGTACTTTTTCCCCCTTTTTAGGACAATGAAGACGTTGATCTTGCAAAATGATTCAATTCGGAGAGAGTACTGTTTTATCTATCAATTTTGGGGGGAAATTTGAAATTCTTCCTTTAGGGGCTACTTCATAATAAAATGAACAGTGATGTATATTTTATGTATCCCGTATACTCTGACCTCGAATTCCTGAGTCAGTTAATGTAAACCACCACTTCAAATTTGTTTACATTCGTTGTATGCTCAGGTCAAATTAATACTTATTTATTTATTTATTTATTTATTTTTTGCAGTTTTTGTCCGGGACTGGGTTTGAATCCACCACCTCTGGTATATGGGACCGGTGCCCTACTCCTTTGAGCCATAGGTGCCTCCCTTATTTATTTTTTTGAGACAGAGTCTCACTGTGTCTCCCTCAGTAGAGTGCTGTGGTGTCACAGCTCACAGCAACCTCAGACTCCTGGACTTTAAGCAATTTTCTTCCCTCAGCCTCCCACGTAGCTGGACCTATAGGCTATATGCCTGGCTATTTTTCTTTTTCTTTTTTTTTTTTTTTTTTTCGTTGCAATTGTTGTTTAGCTGGCCCGGCTGTGTTCAAACCCACCAACCTGGGTGTGTGTGGCCAGTGCTGTAACCACTGTGCTACAGGAGCAAAGCCAAATTAACACTTTTTTAAACTAACAACATAAGATTTCATTTTTTTTTTTTTTGAGACAGAGCCTTAAGCTATCCCCCTGGGTAGAGTGCCATGGCATCACAGCTCACGGCAACCTCCAACTCCTGGGCTCAAGCGAGTCTCCTGCCTCCTCCTCCCAAGTAGCTGGGACCACAGGCGCCCACCACAACGCTGGCCATTTTTTTGGTTGCAGCCATCATTGTTGTTTGGCGGGCCCGGGCTGGGGATTCGAACCCGCCACCTTAGGTGTACGTGGCTGGTGCCTTAGCCGATTGAGCCACAGGCGCCGA
>CAUYQV010009639.1:0-43533 GCA_963574575.1 Galagoides demidoff
CCCAATTCATAATTGCCAGGTCATGGAAGAAGCCCAAGTGCCCATCGATCCATGAATGGATCAATAAACTGTGGTATACGTACACCATGGACTACTATGCAGCCATAAAAGAAGATGGAGACTTTACGACCTTCATGTTCACATGGATGGAGCTGGAAAATGTTCTTCTTAGCAAAGTATCACAAGAATGGAAGAAAAAGTATCCAATGTACACAGCCCTATTATGAAACTAATTCATAGCTTTCATATGAAAGCTATAACCTAATTATAGCCTAAGAATATGGGGTGGAGGGAGGGTGATTGGAGGGATCACTTCTATGGTTTATCTTTCAAGGGTAAAGTGAATCTTTCTTTGGTTGGTTTTTTGCAGTTTTTGGCTTGGGCTGGGTTTGAACCTGCCATCTCCGGCATATGGGGCTGGCACCTTATTCTTTTGAGCCACAGGCGCCACCCTACAAGTGAATCTTTCTAAGAGTAGAATATAAACGTCTTAACACAGTAACTGAGAAAATGACATAGAGGCTATGTTAACCAGTTTGATGAAAATATTTCAAATTGTATATGAAAACACCACACTGTACCCCATGATTGCATTAAGGTACACAGCTATCATTTAATTAAAAAAAAAAACAAACCAGAAAGTTAAAAAAAAATGTCATTCCTTCTAGAGAAGTAAAACATAAATTTCCTCTTCTGCTATATGGACCTTTAGGACCAATGACGAACATTAATTTGGGGCTCACACATTTACTGTGTGTCTTCTGAGAGTAAAGTTGGATAGGCAATTTCCCTCACTGACAGTATGCACTGTCTCTCTTGCCAGCAGAGGTCTGCAGAGAACTTTGTAACTGTGTCTGTCACCTGCCGATGGCAGCTTACTCAACTGACTGGTCAGCACTGAGGAAAGGCCCCGGGGCTGGCCTTGCTGACAGAATCAGTCCATCTTGTTCTGCTTAGTGAGACTCAACTACTAGGAATTATTATTTCTAAACAGCTCCTTGGATACAGGGTCGTTAAAATAAACCCAAAGTATGATAACACAATTTCCCCAAACCAAACCAAAACAAAAACTCCAAGACAATAAAAACAATTTTTTCCTCCTTAAAATTTGATCCCAGGAAATTTATTTAACAATACATTTTTCAGTGGTTGTGTCTCTTCAGATGCAAAGGGAGGTAATAAACATTTTATCAGGTTTTTACAAAGATTAAATGGCATAATGTATGGGAATTACTCAGTATAGTGCCTCAGCAAGGTAATTTTTCAAAATATGTTCTTCTTTTTTATTATTATAACATTATTATTTTATCCTAAGCCCTCATTCACTCTTTTGGGGAAGGGTGAGGATGTAATCAGTAAATAAATAGTAAAAATAGACTTGGCAGGAAATGCGTTTGATTTCTACATTTCATTTTAACTCAAAAATTACACTTTTGGTGAAAGCATTCCTTAACTTTGAGTAGTTCTTAAACTAGAGTGTGCATCAGAATATTCTGAACGGCTTATTAAAACACAGCTTTCTGGGCCCCACTGCAGTTTCTGATTCAGTGTATCTGGGTGGGGTCTAAAAATGGCTGTTTCTACCATATTCCAAGGGGATGTGATGCTGCTGGTCCAAGGGCACAATTTGAGAACCACTGGGTTTGAGGATAGATTTGGCAGTTTGTGGAGAGCTCGTGAGAAGATGTTACTGATTCACCTCTGTGGGGAAAACAACAGAGAGTCTTTCAGGTGTTTAGAAAATTAGAATCCTTCAGTCCTGACAGCACGAAGGCCCTTGAGCACCACGTCAGAGCAATCAGTTTTGACAAGTCAAGAGAGAGGCTGAGAATCTGAATGGAAAAGAACGGCCTTCTTGCTGGGACCCCTGAGTGTGTCACTAGAAATTTGCAGACAGACATGGCTCAGAGGTGGGAAGTGTCACGTTCAGTTGATACATGACAACTGCCATTAATGTGAAGCATCTTGCTGAGGGTAAGAAGCCGGAGCTGATAAACAGCAACAAGGAAGAGGAGCCTGGAAGAGAAGGGCGGAGACGTCTGTGTGATCTACCCGCAGCGGCTCTTGGGCGCTCTGTGCACAAGTTTCCTGACCCCTACAGCAATTAGAGGGAGAGAGGCAAGGAGAGTTAGGCTGAGGAGGTGTACGATGCCCAAGCTCACACCACTGGTGAGCAGCAGGGCTGGGATTTGGGCCCTGCCTGCCTGCGGAGTCCTGGATCAGATATATCCTGGGTGTGTGGTGACATCACAACCTGTGCTTCCATGTGCCAGGCCTACGTGGTTAACCTCGTTCATCCTCCCAACAACCCCATGGGGTGGGTACTTGATTAATCCCCATTTCACAGAGGAGGAACCAGGAGTTCCACAGCCTACCTGAGGGTATACAGCCAGCAAGAGGCAGAACCAGGACCTGAGCCCTGCGGCCCAGCTCCAGAGCCTGCCACTGTGCTGCCTCTTCAGTATAAAGGACGAGTTTGAAAAAAGCAGGACAATTAGCCAGGCAGAGGTGAAAGCCACAGAAGAGATGACGAAGCGGTCACTGAAGGGTGCTGGCAGGCAGACCAGCTGTCCCCGAGGGCCGAGTTGGGCTGGGCGTGTGTGTGCAGACATGTGCTCCAGATCCTCACTGCCGCTTTCTGCTGATCTGACTGGACTCACTTTGGATCCAGTCCATTTCCTTCCTCCCCATGTTTCTGTTAGGACATCTCTGCCAGGCCTGCACCAAATCCTAAACATCCCCCTTGAAAAGCCAGCCTTTCTCTCCAGGACTGAGCCTCTCTGAGAAACCCCAAATAGGAAAACCAGAAGTGAGTACAGGGAGACTGGCGCAGGCTGGTGCCGATGCACGCGGGGCGGGGCACACTGAGAGCTAGGGCTCTCCTCTGCCTCTGTGCCACCACCAGCACCAGCTCTGGCCACAAGCTGATGAGTCCTGTTCCTTTTTCCAATGAGCTGGCCAGGTGTGGAAGCTCCTTCTCCCTCAGACAGAGCCATTCATGGTGGGAAAAATCAAGGATGCTGAAGTCACAGAAAGGACCTTCCAAGTAGCAGAGGATTCTGGCCCAAGTGAGTCTGTGGTTTGGGACTCAGAACTCTGAGCTTCTGAATGTTCTATGGTCAAGGTCTTAAGAAAGTGCCATCCCCTGGGAAGGGGTAGATGGAAGATGGCCACAAATTCTTTGCCACCCCTCCCTTTGAGAGGTAAAGTCTAAATTCCCTGTCCTCTTGAAACTGTGCTGGCCTTGGTGACTTGCTCATTCAATGGCTATGGCAGAAGTGATGCTCTGGGATTTCTGAGGCTAAGTTGTGAGAAGTCTTGCACTTCCACTCCAGGATGCAGGAGTACTCTGCCTGGAAGCCCTGGGTACAGGGCAGTTCTCCAGGTGGTCTTGGACCAACTGAACCAATTCTCCCCCCTTTCTTGAAAGTAGTTCTGAAGAATAACTGTAGAATGTTCTGGGATGCACCATTCTGAGGTAAGGAGGAACTAGCCAGAAAATCCTAGTCTGTTCCAGAGTCCCCCCCTAGAGAATAGAATGTCCTTCAACTCGTTACCTTAGCAAGTCAAGATGCCCTGAGGTGGGCTGCTTTTCAGGGTCCCTCAGCTGTGTCACAAGCGGGGCACACACAGATAAGACGCTATGTGCCCTGGGCAGCTTTGCTGAGCCTTCAGGGACCCTCTCACAGTGTGAACCTGCTTTACACTGGGCGGCTGTGTAAGAGTTGGAGCCTTCCTAGTCTGTTGTGCTGGAAAGACCACAAGGCAAGGCCACAGGAGAAGCTGTGCGGAAAGAGAAGATGGTTGCCTGGCTCCAGGGGCTCTGACATAGCTGCTGAGTCCTGCCAGCCAAGGCCCCATTTTCAATTAAGAGAAATGTTTGGAAATAGCTCTTGACCAAACGATGAACTTAAATAATTTTTAATTAACTTCAGTTTACCATAAGTTCTTTTGTAGGATGTCAGGGTGACTGGTACTGCTGAAAAATATCCGCAAGTCCATTTCCAATGTTGGATAAACTTGTACTAAGAAAAATTCTCACACATCACTTTTAGAAGATCCAAACGTGATGGTGATTTTATTATAATTCATTGATATTTTATCCTGCTTGAAACTATATCAACTTGTGGGATTTAAATCATCACAATGCTTAAGAGCCCAATCATTGGCTGCTTTTTGTAAATCAGGTGTATTCAAAGAAAATAACTTTTCTCAAATTAAAAATTCAAAATCCAAAGGCCCTTCATTTCTCATATCTCCACATGTAAAACGAGGCTATCTATAATCTCCTTAATTTCTAGTTGATATGCCCTTTCTCTATCATAATTGATATTTTCCTCCACTGATTTATTATACATTTCCAATTTTTTCATTCATTTTCAAATTCATGAGGTATCTTCATATTTCTTGTTAAAGTTTTATATTCATTAAATAGTCATTCAGTTATTATCTCTAATTTATTAAATTTATAACTCTTAACTGAAAATGAGATAAAGAATAGATTTTGAAAATATTATTGATGAGTTGGCTTCCATCTTAGGCCAATAAATACAATAAAATTTTCAATATTTTTCAAATAAACAGACATAAACAGACCTCAAGTCAAATGGGGGCATATTTACCTTTGTCTCAATCTCCATATGGTTCAGTTTGGCATTATTTGAATCCCAGATTTACTTAAAAGTTGTATGTTTTGCTCATTATGAATTTTTTGCATTAATTTTGATTTTTTAAAATAATGCATTACAATGCCATTTGTCTTGACTACTGAATTTTTTGGTGTCCAAGGGGAAAGTCTCACTGGCCTCACCCTACCTGTGGTCCTGACAAGACAGTGCTATGGTGCTGTGGCTCACACCTGTCTTGGAAGCTGAGGCAGATGGATCCCTTGAGCTCAGGAGGTCAAAACTAGCCTGAGCAAGAGTGAAACCCCATCTGTACTAACAACAGAAAAACTAGCTGGGTGCTGTGGTGGGCACCTATAGTCTTAGCTACTTGGGAGGCTAAGGCAGAGAACTGCTTAAGCCCAATAGTTTGAGGTTGCTGTGAGCTATGATATCATAGCACTCTACCCAGGGTGACAGAGTGAAACTCTGCCTCAAAAAAAAAAAAAAAAAGACAGTACTATGTTGGCACTAGTGCCCCAGGCACAGAGGATCCCAGGAGGAGAGGCCAGTGCCCAAAGAGCACAGCAGTAGTATCCAGGGTAGCAGTGGTGGTGGATGGATGTGCAGCATCCAGAATGTACTTAGGGTGACACAGAAGCAGAAAAAAAGAGAAAAAACAATCCACAGATCCTATTGTTAGTAGTCAAAACTTTTGCCCTTAGAAACTTCCAGAAATTCACAGAAGTGGGGTAAGGTAGGAAAGAGCTTTGTAGGAGGCTGGGGGCTTGGATTAAAAGGAATAAAAATCAGTAAAACACTATTATCTACAATTGGTTTATAGGAGAATATGTTTCCAAACTGGTCTGTTGGTGGGTGTGTCAGGGCACCCTCTGTCCCTTCTAGGACTCTCCTTCTGTGTTACTCACACGGCTTGGGTATAGCAGCATATCCTCTCTGCAGCCACTCTGGCCTCAGCAGGACCTGTCTGGCTGTCTCTCTCAGGTCCTCTAGGAGCTCTCTCTAAACCTAAGGCCCCTGGCACTGACCTTGCCCTGATCTTTTCCATCTCCCAGCAGGTCTCCATGGCTTGTGTCTCCATTCTCAAGCTGGATTCATTCCTCTCTGTGTGGTTCTGCGAGTCTGACTCATAGTCAGCCAGGCAGTTGTCAAGGTGGGGGGATGGGGAATGAAATGGTTTCATTTAGCCTCGGTTGTTTAGAGGCAGGAAGAAAGTTCATGGGAATATGGCTTTTCTCTTGTTTTCTTATTTAGAAAGCTGATTGGGACTTAACTTCTTTTGTTTGTCAGAATCGACTTGAGTGAGTAAGAGAATTTAACTGTGCTTATTTAGAGAACTGCTGCTCTTTCTCTGGCTGCAGCTATTTGTACTCCAAGCCGAGTTGGCCCAGAAGGGCCATCTTGCATCCTCCCCGCACTAATTTGTGTGATCTGGGGACTGAGATAGCAAAGAACAGCCAGCACATATGGATTCTTTCCTCAACCTCATCGCTCAGTGTGTGGCCTTGACGACATCAATTTATCCTTCTGCATCTCACCTCCTTCATCCTCAGAATACAAATGATCACAACTTCCTGCAACCCAATTTCCAGGGACACATAAGGGTTGCCTTGGATGCTGCCTCACCAATGTCCTGACACATTGATGCATGCCTGTTTTGCTCTGATAGCATCTTCACATTCATATTAAAAATGTGTGTAATTCTCTTTTTGGTTTATTCATGTTTGCCTAATGGTAACATTAAGCTATATAGTGAGGTATCTTCCTGTTAAATTAAATTCCTAGCTGATTATTGGAAGAAGATGATCTAAATACTGTTAATATCAGCCAATTCTGGACTTTAGCTATTAATAGACATGCAACATTTTACTGTGAAAATGAAAAGGCAGGGACTTTGCTACATAAAGTGAGTGGTTAAAGATATCATAAACACTTCACTATTCATTTGTAGTAAAATACTTAGGTTGTGGCTGCAGTGTAATTAAGAGGCTGCCATTTACTGACGACCTATTATGCACCTGTCTCCTTTCAGTCCTCATAACAAAACTATGAGACAAGCATAATTTTGTGACAATAAGGGCTACATAGCTGGTTAATGGTAAAGCCAATAGCCTCTCTCTTTTTTGTCTGCTAATCTTTAAAAATAAAATTAATTGCAGCTATAAAAAAAGATGGTGACTTCACATCTTTTATGTTTACCTGGATGGAGCTAGAACATGTTCTTCTTAGTAAAGTATCTCAAGAATGGAAAAAAAAAGTATCCAATGTACTCAATACTACTATGAAATCAATATATAAGGACCTACACATTCATATGAATAGTAAAACATAACTATAGTCCAGAAAGTAGAAGGAAAGAGGAGGAGAGGAGGGAGGGTATTCGGGGAGACTTCACCTAATGTGCATGATGCAATGGTACATTTCAAAACTATTAAGAAAAGAATATAATTGTGATGGGTGTGCTAATCAGTTCAATGTAAGCATTTCACATTGTATATCAAGTCAGTATGCTGAACCCCATAAATGCATCAATGTAAAGTTATTATTTAATAAAAATAAATTTAAAAAAAATAAAATTAACTTAATAGATAGGTCACAGGATTTAAATTTTTTTCTTTTTTCCTTTATTTGTCAAATCATAACTGTATACATTAAAGCATTTATGGGGTAAAATGTGCTGATTTTATATACAATTTGGAATGCTTACATCAAACTGGTTATCATAGCCTTTACCTCATTTACTTAATTATTGTGTTAAGACATTTATACTCTACACTTAATAGATTTGACATGTACCCAGGCAATATGCACCAGATTTTAAATCCAAGGGTAAACAGTGGGACCACACCTAGGATTTAAAATTTATTTTTTCTACTCACGTTCACTATCCATCCAGTTCCATCCCTAGAGGCAAATAATATCCGTATCTTGTGCACTTAATGAACATATAAGAAAATAGTAAAAAATTTTCCCTTTTGCTCTACAAAGGGGACAGAGAGGGGTATGAATGTTCGGTAAAGTTAGCTGAAAGGTAAGGGTGACAGGAAATACCAGCATTGGGGCCAGAAAATCCATACTGGAGAGATGTGACTATACCCACTTTAGGATCAGGCCAAGGATGTGCTAGAGACCCAGAGAAGGACGGTAAGCCCCAGGGAGCCTGTAGAGCCAGTGAACACGCAGCAGCTTATTCAGTGACACTTAAGAATTCAGACTCTTCACTAGTCCATGACAATTTCTACTCCCATTCTACTGAACCTTGATCTTGGTGAACAGTGATAGTTATCTGCATTGCAATGAGCTGTCTCCATAGCAAAGTGAGAGGGCAGGAGGGCTCAGAACCCAGATTTGGTGTTCTTTATGTGATCTCTTGTGGAGGCCCATTTGGGGAAACTAATATTTTGTAAAAATAGCCAAATAAATTTCACAGCGCCAGATAGAAGAAACTATGAACAGGGGATCAGGAATCTTACTCCAAGTTTATAAACCTTTTTTTTTTTTTTTAAACAAAGAGGGTAGAAATACAAGATCTTTAAAGTCTATCTGGCTCAATTCTTTGAATCTAACTTTGCATACCCTACTTTAAAATACTAATTTTATTTAAAAATTAAAGTAAACATAGCAAGTAGGAATGTGTGTGTGTGTGTGTATTTTATATATATATATATATATATACACACACCATAGCTTGTTAATTCGTTCTTGGGTCAGTGGGCATTTAGGCTGCTTCCACATTTTGGTGATTATAAGTTGAGCTGTGATAAACAGTCTGGTGAATATGTCTTTATGATAAAATGATTTTTTTTTTCTTCTGGGTAGATGCCTAGTAATAGGACTGTAGGATCAAAAGGGAAGTCTAATTTAAGTTCTTTGAGGATTCTCCATACTTCCAAAAAGGTTGTATTACTTTGTATTCCCTTCAGCAGTGTAAAAATGTTTCCTTTTCTCCACATTCACACCAGCATCTACAGCTTTGAGACTTTGTGACATGGGCCATTCTTACTGGGGTCAGGTGATATCTCAGGGTAGTTTTGATTTGTATTTCTCTGTTGATTATGGATGATAAACATTTTTTCATGTGTTTGTTAGTCATTTGTCTGTCTTGTTTAAAGAAAGTTCTATTTATGTCTCTTGCCTAGTGACATATGAGATTGTTGGGTATTTTTTGGTTGATTGAGTTCGCTGTAGATCCTAGTTATCAAGCTTTTTCCAACTCATAAAATGCAAATATCTTTTCCCATTCTGAAGGTTGTCTATTTGCTTTTGTTATTGTTTCCTTAGTTGTACAAAAGCTTTTGAGTTTAATTAAGTCCAATTTGTTTATTTTTGTTATTCCCAGGCCAATATCTTCGTGTTTTCCCCACACTTTCCTTTTTTTTTCAATTGTTGGGGATTCATTGAGGGTACACAGAACCAGGTTACATTGATTGCTTTTGTTAGATAAGGACCCTCTTATAATTTTGTCCTGCCCCGAAAGGTGTACCACACCCCTCATCCTCCCACCCTCTCCCTCCTTCCCTTTCTTAGCTCTCCCCATCCCCCACCCCCCACCATGTACTAAGACCTTAATGGTCCTCATATCAGAATTGAGTACATAGGATTCTTGTTTCTCCATTCTTGTGATGCTTTACTAAGACTGGGCATCTACCCAGAAGAAAAAAAAAATCCTTTTACCACAGGGACACTTGCACTAGACGGTTTATTGAAGCTCAATTTATAATTGTCAAAATGTAGAAACAGCCTAAATGTCTACCAACTCAGGAATGGATTAACAAGCTATGTATACCATGGAATACTATTCAGCCACTAAAAAAGATGGAGACTTTACATCTTTTGTATTTCCCTACACTTTCTTTGAGGATTTTTATTGTTTCATGCCTTAGATTTAAATCTTTTATCCATCTTGCCATCTTGAATCAGTTTTATAAGTGGTAAGAGGTGCGGGTCCAGTTTCAGTCTTTTATATGCGGTTATCCAGTTCTCTCAGCACCATTTATTGAATAGGGATTCTTTTCCCCAGTGTTTGTTCTTGTTTTGTTACCAAAACAAGAGGCTGTAAGAGGTTAGTTTCATCTCATGTTTTTCTATTCAATTCTAAAGATCAATGTCTCTATTTTTGTGGCAATACCATGCTGTTTTGATCGCTATGGCCTTGTAATATAGCTGAAAGTCCGGTAGGGTGATACCCCAATTCTGTTTTCATTACTAATAATTGCAATGGCTATACAGGGCTTCTTCTGGTTCCATACAAAATGAAGAGTTACTTTTTCCAAATCTTGAAAGTAGGATGATAGTATTTTAATGGGTATTGCATTGAATCTGTAAATTGCTTTGGGAAGTATAGACATTTTGACAATGTTAATCTTCCCAGCCATGAGCATGGTATGTTCTTCCATTTGTTAATATCTTCTGCTATTTCTTTTCTTAGGGTTTCATAATTTTCATTGTAGAGGTCTTTTACTTCTTTTGTTATGTATATTCCTAGGTATTTCATTTTTTTTGAAGCTACTGTGAAGGGCACTGTGTTCTTGATTAGTTTCTCATCTTCACTGTTATTGGCATATACAAAGGCTACTGATTTGTGGACATTGATTTTATACCCGGAGACATGGCTGTATTTTTTGATGACTTCCAGGAGTCTTATGGTTGAGTTTTTGGGTTCTCTAAGTATGAGATCATATCATTGGCAAAGAGTGACCCTTTGACTTCCTTGTACCCATTTGGATGCCCTTTATTTTCTTCTCTTGCCTGATTGTATTGGCTAGAACTTCCAGCACTATGTTGAATAGTAATGGTGATAGAGGACAGCCTTGTCTGGTTCCAGTTCTAAGTAGAAAAGCTTTCAGTTTTACTTGAATCGTATAGTATTAGCAGTGGGTTTGTTGTAGATGGCTTTGATCAGATTAAGAAATGTGGCACACATGGTTATATTCTTCAGAGTTCTAATTAGAAAAGGATACTGAATTTTATCAAATGCTTTTTCTGCATCTATTGAGAGGTTCATATGGTCTTTGTTTTTGCTTCTGTTAATATGGTGAATATGGTTATGGACTTGCATATGTTAAACCAGCCTTGCATCCTTGGGATGATACCTACTTGATCATGATGAATCATTTTTTTTTTTTAATGTGTAGCTGTAATCTACTGTCTAGGATTTTACTGAGAATTTTTGCAGCTATGTTCATTAGTGAAATTGGTCATAGTTCTCCTCTTTAGTTGGGACATTTCCTGGTCTTGGTATCAGGGTGATGTTTGCTTTGTAGAACATGTTAGGGAAGATTTCTTCCTTCTCAATTTTTTGGAATAATTTCCACAGTATGGGTATAAGCTCTTTTTTGAAGGTTTGATAGAATTCTGATATGAAGCTATCTGGATCAGGGCTTTTTTTTCTTGGGAGATTTTTTTATTGTTTCTTTGATCTCAGTTCTTGAAATTGGTCTGTTCAAGAGATCTATTTCTTCTTGGTTAAGTCTAGGAAGAGGGTGTGAGTCCAGGTGTTGATCTGATCCCTCCACATTGTCAAATTTCTGGACATAGACTTTGTTGTAGTAGTCAGAGATGATCTTTTGTATTTCTGTGGTATCTGTTGTTATTTCTCCTTTATCACTGCTGATTGAGAGATTAGAGATTTTACTTTTCTGTTTCTAGTTAATCTGGCCAAAGGCTTACTGATTTTACTTATTTTTTTTAGAAAAATCAACTTTTCATTTTGTTACTTTTTTGAATGATTCTTTTGTTTTAAAATTCATTAGTCTCTGATTTAATTTTGGTTATTTCTTTTCTTCTACTGGGTTTGGGATTAGATTGTTCTCCTTTTTCCAATTCCATAAGATGATTCATGAGTTTATTGATGCATTCTCTTTCTGTTTTTCAAATGTAGGCATCTAATGCAGTAAATTTCCCTGTTGAGACTGCCTTTGCTGTATCTCACAGGTTTTGGTAACTTGGGTCTTCATTGTTGTAATGTTTGAGGAATTTAATGATTTTCTATTTTATCTCTTCCTGAACCCAACTATCATTCAGCATAAGGTTGTTTAATTTCTAAGTCTTTGTGTGGGGATGAACATTTTTGTTGGAATTGAGTTTCACTTTTATTGCCTTGTGGTCTGAGAAGATACAAGGTATAATTTCTATTCTTTTAATTATGCTGAGGTTTGATTTGTATTTTAGGATGTGGTCTATTTTGGAGCATGTACCATGGGTTGACGAAAAAAATGTACATCCTTTATCTTTGGGATGGTGTGTTCTGTATATGTCTACTAATCTATTAATTCCATTTGTTCTAGGATCACACTTAAGTCCTTTGTATCTTTGTTTAGTTTCTGTTTAGAGGATCTGTCCAGTTATGTCAGAGGGGTGTTAAAGTCCTTGGCTACTATGGTGTTAAGGGATATTATATTGCTCTGACTCATCAAGGTCTGTTTCATAAATCTGGGGGAATTTAAGTTGGGTGCATAAACATTTAAAATTGAAATGTCTTCTTGTTGTATTGTTACTTTGACCAGTATAAAGTGTCAATCTTTCTTAATTTCAATTGCTTTAAATCCACTTGTGTCTGAAAATAAGATTGCAATCACTCCTTTCTTCTGATTTCTATTTGTACCATGGGCTAACAAGAAAAATGTAAATCCTTTAGTTTTGAGATGGTGTGTTCTATAAATGTCTATTAATCCCATTTGTCTAGGGTCACATTTAAGTTCTTTGTATCTTGAAAATTGAAATACTGTTTTCCATCTCTTAACCCCAAGTCTTGATTTGTCCTTGAAGGCTAAGTGTATTTCCTAGAGACTGCATATGGATGGCTTGTGCTTTTTACTCCAATTAGCCAGCCTGTGCCTCTTTAGTGGTAAATTCAGTCCATAGACATTTATTCATAAATTGATAAGTGTGGGAGAGTTCTGTTCATTTTATTTATTTATTTATTTTTTGAGACAGAGCCTTAAGCTCTCACCCAAGGTAGAGTGCTATGGCATCACAGCTCACGGCGACCTCCTAGGCTCAAGCGATTCTCCTGCCTCTGCCTCCTTAGTAGCTGGGATTATAGGTACCTGCCACAATGTCTGGCTATTTTTTGGTTGCAGCCGTCATTGTTTGGTGGGCCTGGGCTGGATTTGAAACCATTAGCTCAGG
This sequence comes from Galagoides demidoff, assembly GCA_963574575.1. NCBI lineage: Eukaryota > Metazoa > Chordata > Mammalia > Primates > Galagidae > Galagoides > Galagoides demidoff. The sequence goes on from CAUYQV010009639.1 coordinate 12,756, forward strand.
TGTATGTGGCAGGTGCCTTAGCAGTTTGAGCCACAGGTGCTGAGCCTGTTCATTTTATTTTGTTACAGTCCATTGTATAGTTTTATCCTTTGTGCCATTGGGGAAGCTAAGTTTTGACCTTTAGCTTCTAGGTGTTTATTTTGCTGGTGGTCCATTGTGATGGTCAGTGTTGAGAATAAGTGTAAGTGTAATAAGAGCTGGACTTGTGGGAAATTCCCCCAGTGTTTGTATATCCACAAAATACTTGATTTCTCCATCAATTTTGAGGCTTAGTTTAACAGGATACAGAATTTGGGGCTGAAAATTATTTTGTTTAAGAATGTTGAAGATGGATGACCATGCTCTTCTGGCTTCAAAAGTCTGGTGTCATTAGCTCTTCCTCTGTAGGTCAGTTGGTGTTTATTCCTGGCTGCTTGCAGAATATTTTCCTTCACCTTGACTTTGGACAGGTTCATTACAATGTATCTTGGGGAAGTTCTGTTTGAGTTGAGATGACTTAGAATTCAATATCCATCTGAAAGGAGTATGTAGGGGTAGGGGGTCTGTAGTAAAACTTGGGATATTTTCATTTATGATAGTCTCCTATAGGGATTTCATTCCTTTGGAACAATCTTCTCCCCCTTCAGGAATCCCTATTATTTGTATGTTTGATTGCTTTATGGAGTCTCATAGTTCTCTAAGTGCCTATTCTGCTTTCTCTCTTTTCTGCCTCTTTAACCTCATGGGTTAACTTGAAAACTTTATCCTAGCTAACCTCTAGATCTGAGGTTTGTTCTTCTCCATGGTTTAGTCTATTTTCGATACTTTCTATTGCATCTTTAAATTCCCTGATTGTCTCCTTTATTTCCTTAAGCTCCACCATATCCTTTCTATATTCTACCTAACTCTTGTCTGACTTTTGGTTATATTTTTCCATTTTCTCAATCATTCCTTTTATTGTTTCCATCATTCTTATTTTAATTTCCTTTATGTCAAATATATTAATTCTTTATAGGTGGAATCTTCTGTAGTAGCTGCCTCATGGTCCCTTGGGGGAGTTCCTCTATTTTGGTGTTTCATGTTGCTCTAATTTTTCTGTTGGTTCCTCCTTGTGTGTTCTTTCTTCTTGTTCACCTGCTTGTGATCCTTTTTCCTTCTCACTCCCTTCTTTGCTTCAAATTACCTTGTACTTAGGTCTGAAAGTGCCCTCAGCCTGAGCAAAGCCAAACTCTTCTTTGTGGCCAAAAAACAGGAATTCTTGCTCTTGATGATAATATGTTGCAATATGTCACCAGGACACCAGGTGGGTGTTGTGGGTTTTTTTTTAGGAGACAGAGAGCATAGCCAGCAACCTCTATGGTCCTTATTCCTAACTTAGCTGGCCTAATTGTTTCCTTGGCATTCAGACCCTGGCGGGTTGGGATCTTAAAGCTCACAAGAATCCTTCAGGAGCAGGTCTCACAGTGCCCCCTGACTCTAGTTCCTGTGGGGTGCGGGAGTCCTTCAGCCTGTCCCAAGAGTGGAGTTCTGATCCTGGCAGGTGGAATTAGGATAGCCGTGCTTTAGGTCCCTACTAAGACCTTCCCACAATCCTCCCACAATGGCAGTCCCTTGGCCTCTAAGACCTTCTTAGTATGGCTGCCTCACCAGTGACCAAACCTATGGCAAATCCACTCCAACTGGTATTCAAATCTGGTTGCTGTATACTGTTCAAGTCTGCCCACTCTTCTAAGCTTCCCCTAAAACTAAAAACTCCAGAAAGGCTTTTTCCCATCCTGGACCTCCGTGTGTGTGTGGGGCAGCCAATCCCTTCCAGTCACAATCACTTGCCTACTTTGTCAGATTTCCACCCCTCTGGATCATATGCTGTATCCAGCTCCACTTCCTGAGGTACAACTCTGGGTAAGGTCCCTGTGCCAGGTATGGCTGGGTTCTCTCTTTTTTCTCCAACATATTGACATAATTCTAGGAGACCTCACCTAAATGATCCTTTTGGTCTGTCATTGTGCTCTGCCCCTTCCATTGATTTATGAAAATTCTTAACTAAGTACATTTAGAAGATGAAAATGGGATCCTTACCTCTCACTGCTCACAAAAATTAATTTATTATGGATAATAGACTTAAGCCTAAAGCACGAAACTATAATAATGCTAGAAGGAAATGTTGAGAAAATCCTTTTAGACAGTGGCCTAAGCGAATAATTTATAAAAAGAAACCCAAAGGTAATCACAGAAACAACAAAAATAATAAATGGGACCCAATTAAGTTAAAAGGCTTTTGAACAGCCAAGGAAACAATCAATACAGCAAATAGACAACCCATGTGAGAAAATATTTGTATGCTATATATCTGATAAAGGGCTGATAATCAGAATCTATAAAGAACTCAAGAAAATAAGCAAAAAAAAAAAAAAATCAAAGAACCCCATAAAAGTGTGGGGAAAATACATGAACAGAAGCTTTTCAAAAGAAGATGCACTAGAAGTGCTTCCTTTTCTCCACAACCACACCAGCTATGCAGCCCTAAAGAAAGATTTTTACCTTTTACCCTAAAGAAAGACACTTTACCTCCTTCATGTTTACATGGATGGAGCTGGAAAATATTCTTCCTAGCAAAGTATCTCAAGAATGTAAGAAAAAGTATCCAATGTACTCAGCCCTACTATGAAACTAATTTATAACTTTCATATGAAAACTATAACCCAATTATAGCCCAAGAATATAGGGAAAAGGGGAGGGGGAGGGTAGGGTAGGGGAGGACGATGCGTGGAGGGAAGGTGATTGGTGGGATCATGCCTATGGTTCATCTTAGAAGGGTACATGTGAATCTTTCTAAATGTAGAATATAAATGTCTTAACACAATAACTAAGAAAATGACATGAAGGCTATGTTAACCAGTTTGATGAAAATATCTCAAATTGTATATAAAAACAGCACACTGTACCCCATGACAGTATTAATGTATACAGCTCTGATTTCATTAAAAAAAGGAAGAAAATTGACTAACAGCTAATGAACATATGAAAAACTATTCAGTGTCTCAAATCATTAGGGAAATGCAAATCAAAACCACAATGTAATATCTCTTAACTCCAGTGAGAATGGATTTTATCAAAAATTCCCCAAACAACAGATGGCTGTGTAAATGAAAAGATAAAGGAACTTTTATATAGTTTGTATTGGTGGGATTATGAAAAATTGTATGGAGATACCTCACAGAACTAAAAGTAGAGGTACCATTTGATCTAGCGATCCCACTATTAGGTACTTACTCAAAGTAAGTCATTATATAAAAAAAGACACCTGCACTTGAATGTTTATTACAGCACAATTCACAATCACAAAGATGTGGATCTAACTCAAGTGGCCATAAGTACAAAAGTATATTTATAAAATGTGCTTTACGTATATGGAGTACTACTCAGCCATAAAAATACATGGTGAACTAATACCTTTTGTAACAACCTGGATAGAACTGGATACCATCTTCTCAGTGAAGCACTGAAAGAGTGGAAAAACAAATACCATATGTACTCACTATTAGACACTATTAGACTAGAACTAATTGGTCAACACCAATGTGCACCTTTGGTAACAAAACTCAATGGAAACCAAGCGAGTAGGAGAGGGAAGAAGGGGAGAGGTAAATTCATAGCTAATGGGTACAATCCATACTATCTTGGTGAGGGGCATATTTATAACTTTGACTCAAATTGTACAAAAGCAGCTTATGTAACCAAAACATTTGCACCCTCATAATATTCTGAAATAAAAAAGTCAGTGATTTGTTGTTATATATATGCTAGTCCATATTTATAAGATTACAGATGCTCCCCACCTTTATTTTGTCATATGTCTATTGACATTATGATATATATCATTGTCAGTTAATGATAGGGTTGTATGTTCTGAGAAATGCATTATAAGATGATTTCATTGTGTGAACTTCATAAAGTATACTTACACAAACCTGAGTGGTACAGCCTACTACACACTTAGGTATATGATTTAGCCTAGTGCTCTTAGGCTACAGGCTTCTATAGCATGTGCTTATATTGTACATAGGCAACTGTAACACAATGGTAAGTATTTATGTATCAAAACATAGTAAAGTACAGTAAAAAAATAGTATATAATATATAATATAATATATATCTTCTGAGGTAAGAATTGTGTATGCCATCCATTGTTGACCAAAATGTCATTATGTGGCACATGATTGCATTATACCCTGCAAGATAGCCTTAAATTTCATATGGTCAAGTGATTATTATTTTTTCTTTAAATTTTATGAACTTTATATATTTCCTAAAACAGATGCTTCCTTACTAAGATTATAAAAGTAAATTCTTCCATGTATTCTTCTAATATTTTCATATTTTTACTTTTTAACATTTCAATCCTTGGACCATATGGAACTTATTTTGATATAAATTGAGGTTTAACTTTATTTTTCTCCAAATGTGTAACCAGTTGTCCCAGCAGCATTTATTAAATACCAACCCTGTATGGCTCTGTATTATCTCTTCATCTACTAAATCTCCCCATGGATTGATGTCTGTTTTTGGACTCTTTTTATCACCTGTTCTGTAGGTCCTTTCATGTACTAGAACCAAGCCTTTTTAATGACTATAGCTTTATAATATATTTCAATACAGTATCTCGTAGGGCTACTAATACTGAATTTCAGAAGAAAAAGTCCACTCTCAGGCTTGTACAATAGTCACAAAAGTAACCCAGTCAGAAACAAAGAGCAGTCTGTTCACCACATAGAATTTTCTAACGCTCTGCTTGGCTCACATTGCTAACATTCACTTCACTAGATGAAAAGTCGTTACTGAGGCAGAAAAACTTGGATCTATAAGAGCTGAATGAACCTATAGGTCTACCCTCTCCTGTAACATCTCCAGACAGGTTGTGACTTCTCTGAGTTCCACATCACCACAGTGACACTGGGGCCATGGGTGCTCAGGCTTATTGATGGCCACACTATATTTGAAATATTCAAGTTGCCCAGAAAATGTAGATGGCCAATAACGGCTTGCCCAGCTTGCTGCTATTACAGTAGGAACTAGATGGGTTAGTAAAGACAGAATTGGCCCAGTTCAACCATTCATTCCTTCTATCATGCTCATAAGCATTTACTGAGGACCAGTGTGAGATAATGCTGTTAAGGCCAGTGTGTGTGCCCATCTGTCCCTTCCTCCTTCTCTCTTTCCTCTTTTCACTTTCCTTTCCACTTTTATCCACCACCTTCTGTCCCCATGAGTCATTCATTTCTCTATTCCTACAGAATTCCTTGGTGTGTGTGAAAGCATGTGTGTGTTTGTATGTCACAGAATTAATCAACTAAAGTATCTGTTTAGTCTCTCTAGCCTAAGTCCAAACACATATTCAAGGCTGGTATGAATGTGGTGAGAACATCAAAGATGGATTCTAGGATTTTCCATCTGTGATTCAGACTGTGTTAAGAACCCCAGAGTATGTGGAAGCAATTCAGAGAACAATTAGCTATCTAACTCCCTAGCCTGTCCGCGACCCTAAATCTCTTAAAACCTCACTTCTCTGACCTGTAGATGAGGCCATCAAAGCTTATATATTTCATAATAAGTAGCGAGCACAAAAAGTCAGACTTTCAGGTCAGAAAGGAACATTTGAGATCACTGAGCCTAATCGGAGAAGTGAAGTAGATAGTTCACACAGCTAATTAGCAAGATATGACTACATCAGTGGCCCAGATACACTGATGCTAGCCCAGCATTGTCTTTCATCAAGGAATTAAGATGCCCAACTGATCTGTTTGCATTAAAAAATAGATGAGGTAAATACACTACACACACACACTCACACACATGCATACATGCACACACACCCCTTCATGAACTGCAGAGTTCCATGAAGACATTTGTGGTTGTTTGAGAATACTCGCAGAGAGGACCCACAATTTTAAAAGGGTGGTAAGGAAGAGAGGAGAGCAGAGGCCTGTGTTTCTGCAGCAAAGCTTTGGAATGGTAAAGGAAGCTAAGCACCATGTCCCTGGGCCTTGGATATGTGTGCACGGGCCTGTGAAGAGGAGCAACTGAGAGCTACTCAGTCCCCTGGGGAGGGGGCAGGAGAAGTCTAAGTGTCTGGAAAGGGATATATGGTATCCCTGGGTGTGCACGGGCCTGCTGACCCCAGCTGTGGCCAGGCAGATTAAGCAATGTCACCCACTCCTCCCCAACCTCAAATGTCTTAAACATTTTGACATCAAGAATCAACATTACCTTTACTTTTGATTTTCCTTATTCATGTGACTGATTCTCTGAGGATACTTCTTTTAGCCTTGGCCTCTTGCCTGTAAGCTAGACTTGCTTCAAACTGGACGTTTCTTCACGGGCTATTTTCCTACAGTTCTCTATAAAGGCAATGTTGTCTATTATGCTCATAAGAACAGGCTGGCACCTGGGCAAAGTAACCTGAAGGTGGATGCAAATGTGCCCTTTCCAAGGAGGCAGCCACAGATAAGAGGGCTTTTCAAAGTCAACATCCTCTGACTTCTCAGGGCCTGCCTCCCCTCCCTCCATTCCTGGCTGAGGCTCCATTCCCCATTAGTCTGGAAAAGGCTTGTCCCCAAAGGTCCAGGATCTGGTGGGCAGAAGTGGGTGGAAAATGAGGTGACAGGCTGCATGGGTGGCTATTTATCCTGCCCTTGGTGGGCAACAGGCAGGCTATTTCAGTCACACTCATAGTCCCTCTTTGTCCCTATACATCTGCTTTCTACTCCTTAAGCACTGCCTAGGCAGGCACTGTGTCCTGTCCAGCTCCATCCTTCATAGTGAGGAGCACAGTAGGCTCTCCATAATGCTCACTGTATTGACCTGCCACCATCACTGCCTCCAACACGTGTCCCTTCAGGCTCCCACCAATGCCAGGCACCAGGGACATGGCTAGTACTGCCTCCCTGCAGCAAGGCGAAAAGGATACTTCATCAGCCACATAGGACGACCTGCAGCAAGATTCATCAATGGTAAAAGCACAGCTCAGGCCAATCCCCGGAGGAGTGGGGCTGTAGCAGTCATTATGGGCTGGTCCCGAGGAGACTGAGCATGTGGAGGAGGGAGCCTAGGGACCGTGATCTGACTTAGTAGTAACACAAGGAAGAAGGACACGGGGTTTATTTGAAATGGGCTTCCTCTGCATTTTCGTGAGCATATCCCTCCCCACAGCAATCTTCCCCAAGCTAAGCTTGTCATCTCCTTAAAAGGTGATGGCTCTGGGCCCATCTGCTCCCATCTCTCCAGGCTTTTGCCCCAAATTCCTCTCCTCTCTCTGTTATATTGTTGAACTCACCCTCTCAACTGGCACCTTCCCATCAGCCTGAACTATATTAAAGTCTCTCTCTCATCAGTTAAAAATAAACGTACCAAAACCTCAATCTTCTCTCAGTCACTACATTTCCTTCTTGTTTTAAAATGTAGGTTTAATTTTTATTTAGGTATGGTGAAGCTCTTAGTTTGCATGCAGTTTCAGCCCACACTTCCATGCATTTTAATCCTCATTGCTTCTGAAAAGCTCTCCTTTCTTCAGCTTCCATAATGCCCTGAACGTCCATAATGCTGGTTACTCCTCTGGCCCTCACTATACTTCTCTAGGTTGGAATGTTGGCACTCAATTGACCCCGTCTCTGAACTCTCATGACAAAAGAAGTGACCCAGGACTGTGTGCCAGGACTGGGGCGTCAGCTGGCGTCTCTTCCCTGCCAGACCTTCTGCTGACCTCTGTCAGCCCTGCTCATGGGATAGCTGCACTCTGTCTCCCACCTCCCACTCATAGTGTCTCAAATTCCACACTCTCGTCTTTTCCACACATCCTGGCTGTGGTCCTGAACCCTACCTCAGGGAATGTTGTCTTTGACTCTTCACCTCTCTCATAGCCACAGCTAACGCCTAGCTAAGTGCTGCAGCTTTTCCCTCCTGCAAGTTGGCTGACATTATATTATTACATCATTTCCTCTGCTTATAACCTGCTGCCACCATCTCCCACCTGGATAACCATGCAAAGTTTTCTAATTAACCTGCTCAACCAGCCTCTACCCTCACTTTCAAGTAATTCTTCTTGCTAACGTCAGAATAGCCATTCTCCAAAGCAGGATGCTGACAGTTTTGTATTTTGGAAAGATGGGTTCTTAGTAACTTAGAATAAAGGCAGAATTTTATAGGATGGCGTTTGCTTCTCAATCCATCATTGTGTCTCTTCTAAGACTCACCTCCCGTTACCTTGGCATTAGACCTGGTATAAGGTGTCTGTGAGGTCAAGAAAGGGCTTGTCAGCATGACTTGAAATGCAGTCAGTTTGGCATCTCAGACAGACATCTGGAGTGATTTTTTTGATCCTTTCCCTTAATTAGTACCTTCCTTTAGACCAGTGGTTCTCAACCTGTGGGTTGTAAGCCCTTTGTAACAATGAAAATATATCCTGCATATAGGATGTTTACTTTATGATTCATAACAGTAGCAAAATTATAGTTATGAAGTAGCAACAAAAATAATTTTATGGTTGGGGGTCACCACAACATGAGGACCTGTATTAAAGGGTCGTGGCATTAGGAAGGTTAAGAACCACTGCTTTAGCCTGTAATCCTTCTGACCTTGATGCTTTCAGTTAGCTTTATTCAGGGATATCTATAATTTTGCTGTGTCCAGAGACATCATACAGTCTAAAGACACGGGGCCTTGCACTTGCTGTTTTTTTTGTGTATACTATTCAGACAGGCTGACTCTTCCTGTGACTCAGACCAGTGATGAGCTGTGCCTAGAAGACCTCCCAGATTGGGTGAGAAGCCCCCCTGTGCTCTCATAGTCCCCTCTACTGATTTCTATTAGGGCATTTATTAAACCATATTGAAATTTTCTGTTTTCTGTCTTTCACACAATGTTATAGTATGACCAGTCACACAATCTGTGGTATCTAGTGAGAAATTAAATGCAGGGCCCCTGTTAAGAAATTGTTAAGAATTTCATGATGACAGCAGCAGAGCATTAAACCAACCTCAGGACCATAATGTGGCCATATCCCATGGAGCAGGGTCTGCCATGTTCTCTGTTGTATGCCTGGTGTATAACCTGGGCCTGGCACCCAGCAGGCATTCAATAACTATTTGAGTTATGAATGAGGCAATGTGAGAGCATCACAAATCATCCCCATCATCCAATTTTTAAAATTTTAGAGCATGGGTTGCAATGGTAGCATAATATACTGGTGAAGCATATAAAAATTATCAAAATATCAGTTAGCATCATATATATCAATAGGTTTAGCTGATATTTAATAGGCAGATGATTGGGAAAAAAATAAAAACCCAATTATATGTTGTTGACAGAAGATATGTCAAAAAAAATCTCAGAGATTAAAAATGAAAGAAAAGACCAGAAGGCACCAAGCAGACACAAAGAAAACAAAAGGGAGAACAAATCGGACAAAACAGAATTTAAGAAAAATCTATTAAATAACACAGATGGTTATTTTCCCCTTGATAAAAGTAGTAACACATAAAAGATATGTATAATGGATAAAAATTTACATATATCACACAAAATCTATTAGAAAAACAGAGAAATTTTTTAAAATCACAGTAGGGGACTTCAAATGCTCTCTTAGACTGATCAGACTGAGAAATGTAAGCAAGAACAGAGAGAAGGTGCTTACTACCGGCCTGACTGAAAAAGATACAAATGAGAGCATATATACAGTTTGATACCTTTGAAAAAGAAAGGGTGATTTTTCCCTTCATATGTGTAAAAAAGATTCACACAAATAAATCACATCCCAGCCAAAAAGAAAACTCACTAGACCACCCGTAGTGAACACTGCTCAGGCAAAGGTGGGCACTATTAGCAAACATACAAACATGAAAATTTAAGCCACACATACATTAGATCTCCACACGCACCCCACCCCCATACAAAAGTCCTCTTAACTCTTTTGTCCAAGAAAAAGTAGCAAATCTAATTGTATTGCAGAGTTTCCTGCAGTTTACATTCTTTTCACACATAAGTCAGACTGGCACCATTGCAGTTTCTGACACAGCCAGAAGACAGTGGAGCATCCAGGGCAGCCACGGGGAATATCCCAGAGCTCTCTGCCCCTAAGAGGTCACTGGTTTTACACTGTAACTCTTCTAACTGTGACCTTTTCCAGTTAGTGTTGTTCAGGGATACCTACAGAAGTGGTGAAAATATAAAGAAAGGGATGATCGACACAGACGTCCAGCGAGTGATGACCTCTGGGGAAAGGAGGAGGGATGTGAGAGTGCTATGAGCGCACCTGCTATGCTTGGCAATTGTGGACTGACTCAGACTAGGTCTGAAGATGATGAGAATGTTAATGCCGAAGATACAGACCAAGAGTTTCGGTGAAACTAACTGGTAAATGAGAAAGGAAAAAGATAATAGTTCCCAATTAATATATGACTATACATAATGAGTGCTTTAAAGGTATACATACCATTATGTCAGTGGATTTATTTTATGGTTAGACATTACTTTGTCCATACCTCTAAAAGTTTAGATATCAAAATGGGTGCAAAATTCTACTTTTGTTCATGTTCTCATTAGGAAATGGGGAATATTATTTAGGGTGAAGTTATAGTCAAGCCAAAATGGTCTATCTTTTAAGTTTCTGTAAGTTCTTTTTAAGCATGACACTAAAGGTAGGAACCACAAAGAAAATGATTGAGATATGTTACCTTACTAAAATTTAAAATTATCAGAGAAATTAAAGAAAATGATAATAGCTAGAAGTGACCAGCATGTAACCAACGGGCAGCGCCATGCACGTGGGAATTTGAGCTGCTTTGTTCTCTCAGGAGAAGGACTTGGCAAAGTGTTATCAGGGATGCTGCAAAGTGCTTACAGGCCTTTAGATTTATAGGCAAGGATGTGTACAAGGCAGTTGTTCACAGCTAGTCACAAAAGTACTACTTATACATTTCATAATAAGACATTGCTTAATAACTTATCTTACTATAGTTACAAGGTGTCCCAAAAGTCACCACACGTAGGGAAATGAGAAATTGTAGCTAAATGTACCTTTACTTACAAAATATTCATGGTCAAATTTTGCAAAATATTTTCTATGTATCAGCCACCTCTTTGTAAAACTGGGTAATGAGTATTTTTTAAATCAAGGTTCATTTAGTGACAACTTTCCATTTCCCATTTCCCTACATCTGATGACTTTTGGGACACCCTAATATTGTAAGCATTAAATTCTGGAAGACTTTTTTTACATGAAAAATACTGCTATGCAGGAGAGGTTATTAGATAATTTGTAGCAATCAATAATCCAATTTTATAGCAAAATAAAACAAAGCAAAACCAAGAAAACCCAATAATGTATACTTTGAGAAAAAATGGGAAGGATAAATATTAGAATGTTATCTGTGATTATTTTCAGGTAGTGGGATACATTTGACATCATATTCTTCCTCTTCCCTCCTTCCTTTCTTTCTCTCTTACTTATTCTTCTGTGGTCAGAGTTTAGTTTTGTATTACAAAAAAAAAAGTCATGTCCTTTCTAACCCTAAGATTCTCAGGATTCTAAGGGAAGCCTACAGGTGCTTTGCCATTTCGTCTGGGTCTGAAAGGGCGTGCAGAACTCTCTTGAGGCAGGCAATAGGAAATTAGTGCCCAGATGCAGCAAATGCTATCAGAAAAGGCACCAGGGGGTTGCAGCACCTGGAGGGAAAGGGGCAGAAAGCCAGCTGGACTTACTGCTGTGAGAAACACACGCGTCAGGTGAATATACTATTGGCTGAGATTTGAAGCCAGGTGCTGACGGCCCTGAAGGTGATATTGAGGGGTTGATGGAGACTCTAGAAAGTTGTAGAGCAGGAAGTTAACTGTAGTGGTGGTGGTACTATTGCAAGTGCCTGTGTCTGACCTCAGGGGATACTGCTTTTAAACTTCTGGCTGTGATTAATGACTAGGGCAAGACCATCAATAAACACAAATAAGTAGAATAGAAAACACCTGAATGCTCAGCCCATCGCAAAAGGACTTTTGTTTTCCTGTGTGAGAGTTTTATCTATGGGAGTGTGTATATATTTGCCTCCTGGATTGTGAGATTAAACAGAATTTCTTAATGTGGGTCAAAATAAGTTTGTACGCAATTGCTGAAGCCCCATCAGACCTCCCGCAGCACCACCTTCCTTTTGGGTGCATGCACAACTCTCAGATGCCTGAAGTGACCCTCCTGGTTTCCAGAGAGAGCTGACCTCTTGGGCTACTTCCACAATCTGATATTGGTGTTGTAGTTTCCTAGGGATGTCCTCATCTGGCTCAAATGCCACCACAGGGACTGGGAGTCAAAGATTTGGTTTACAGTTTAGCAAGTAAATCAAACCCACCCACTTACCTCTGCTCTCTCCTAAATCCAATTAAAATACAAATAAAATACAAAAGCTAAAACTTCTTTGGGGCCATAGCAGTAACATTTGGGAGGCAGGAAAGCAGGTGATACACAGTAAATAACTCAGCATGCTAGATGTTGCAGTGGGGAAGCCCAATTCATACATCAGAACCTCATCAAGGTTCAAGATTTAGAATCATCAGTTACCTTTGGAAGTGGGAGTGCAGGTAGATGAAGCAGTTAGGCCCTCAGGTCCCCTTTTGTACTGTGTCTACTATCAGCAGAAGACTGGAGGTTTACTCCCTAGCAGGGCTGATATAGAGGGACTCTGAGACCAGAACTCTGAGATGCAGGAATATCAGGAGCTGGGTTGAGAAAAGACAGGTTGAGACCCTACGCTGAATGCTGGATCTGGCCTTGGCCTCCCAACTGCCACTGGGCTCCCCTATACAATCAAACTTAAATTCCTACTAGGAGACTGGTACACTTCTTTCTGGGGAAATTGATTAACTCTAAAGAAAATATCCACTGGAAGTTCCCCCCAATAAAACAACCCAGCCAAATTACCATAGGCTGAAACCCACCAATCAAGGAGCCGCACTCAGCCTCACTGATCCTCAAATCAGCTTTCAGTGCATCACTCTTAAAGATGAACTGACAGTCCTGAGTCATTGGATTCTTGAGCAAAGTTGCTATCATCATTAAAGATACAAACAGAATAAAGAAATTCATGGGAAAAGAAAGCTTCAAAAAATATTAACAAGAGAATATATTGCAGGTATGAAGGAACAACATTACCATAAAAGGAACAGAGAAACAAAAATAATTCTTAGATATAAAAAATTGTGAAAATTAAACACTTAATAGGTAAGACAGATGATAAAGTTGAGGTTACCTTACGGAAAACAGGACAAAGGGAGAAAAAAGGAAAGAGGGAGAAAAAAGGAAAGAAGGAGAAAAAAGGAAGAAAAAGTAGAGAAAAAAGAAAACTAGAGAGTAATCTGAGATCACCAATATCTGCATGCTAGAAGAAGTAAGAAAAATGGAGGAAAGAAAATAATCAAAGAAGGGATTCAAGAAAATTTCCCAAGCCTATAAAAGCTGTTTCCAAAATGAAATTGGTTTCTAAGAGATCAAGTACAGTAGCAGAAGGAAATACTGAAATGAAAGCACCACGGGTGACATTTTATCACACTGGGATTGAAGGGAAGATCTTGCAAACTTGCAAAGAGGGGAGAAAATCCACATGCAAAGGATCAAATATCAAAATGACTTTTGTTCCATGATAAGCAACACCAGAAAGCTGCTTTTCACAGTTGTAGTGATAAAACACTGAAAACTGACCTAACAAAGACAGTCTAAATACACTGGAAAAATGGAGGAAAGGGTGGTGATGTGTCTGTGTAAAGGGGTTGGAGATACTAAAAAAACCTTTCACATAAGGAAATAAAGAAATAAAATCTGAAAGCAAAATTACAGTATGTTATTTAAAAATCTAAAGGTCCCTCAATGAATCCCCAACAATAAAAAAAAGAAGAAAAAATTTTAAGTTATGTTAAAAGAAAGCTAAAGGTTAAAGATGGTTTTGGGAAGGACGAAAGAGTTTGGGTGGGGTAAGAGGCTATTTTTCAACAGATCAAGAGAATTATTTGATGTTTTACAGTATACACTATTTGTGATCTTGATTAAGATAAGATTAAATAAGAAAAAGATCTGAAGACTTAGCTCTTAGCTTTAGGACCCAGAGAAATCTCCCAATGTCCCTCTGGGTGACGGAGGCAGTGCCACGTTGTGATTGCTCTGTGAAAATCCAAACTTAAACAGTGAAACCCCCACCACATACATGTCTCATCATGTTTTTGCTGCACAAAAACATGTATGTAGGGTTAGCTTGGATAATTGAATGTTCATAAACTCACATGCAACTTTCCACCTGAAGGAATAGCCTACAGTAAGGAGTCCACCCCCAGCTCAGCGATGGCACGTCTGCAGTGAAGGCAGCCACAGCTACAACCCTCACTACATCATTTTCCTGTTTCTACAGCAAAAGATTAAAACTCTACCTGTTTTCATAAGGCAGCCGGTAAAGAGAAAAGAAACACTTTTTTCAACCATAGCTTTGAAATGGAGCCAATAGTTCAAAAATGCCCTTCAAAATCTATTTCTTAATGGTTACGCAGATACACATATGCAAAATGCCAAAAACGTATCCACCAAATAGGACAAAAATGACCCAGTTCTGTTGGACAAACTCAATTAGGCAGTCTATAAAAAAGGATTATAGTAAATAATCATAGTAAGTTTTGAAATAAAGGACAAGTCAAGATTGCTTAATTATTAAAATTACCGGAACCAGTAGTTTCCTTTCTGCCAAGCTCTTCTACCCAGATTTAGCTCATTTGTCCCGAGAAAGAATTCAATGCCAGGACACAGGTAATGGAGTCAACAAAATCTTCACGCCCTGTCTTCATGGCCAGAACAGCCCAAAGAGGGTAAACCAGGAATCCTTCTTAGGAAAAGACACAGGGCTCCAGGCTGAGAGCAATCCCAGAGTGAAGAAACAGCACAGTGCTACTGCCTGTTTCTATTACGAGCTTCAGAAGGGAGGTGACGGAGAGCTGTGAAATCTCAGACAACCAAACCGAGAAAAACCCATCAACACATGTGCAACGGGGAGGGAGAGACACCAACGCTCATTTAAAGCTGCCTGGTTTAATAACACTTGGTAGAGGAAATGTCTCGTAAATCTTTACTTTTTTTGTTTCTTTACTTTCTCCTTTTGCAAATTCCTGTGATATAAAAAAACCCAGGATGTGTGGTTTCAATGCATGCTTTCTCATCAGTCACAAACCTTGGGTTTGCTTTGCTAAATGTTCTCAATACAAACATGCTTCACCTGGCAACCAGAGATTGGCCACGGGGAAGGAATTAATTGGAAGAGAAATCTCAGGGGATCTTTTTTTGGGTGGGGTAAACTTCCCACTTTATTGGATGGGATAGACATCGTGGGTACAAGAAAAGCCCAAGAGTGTGTGCACATGTTTAATCCCATTCATGTTGACTCCAGGGTATGTGTAAACATACAACATGATAGGGTGGACAGGACCACTTGCTAGCTCTGTGACCACAGTAAAATAATTTTGCTTCTGTGAACCTCAGTATTCTCATTTGTAAAATGGGTATCATCCCCACCCCCATCCTGGTCTCATATTTGTTGGAAGGAGCTAAAGAGTTCATGCTAGGCTGGGCACAGTGGCTCACACCTGTAATCCTAGCACTCTGAGAGGCTAAGGTGGGAAAACTGCTTTCCCTCAGGAGTTTGAGACCAGTCTGAGCAACGGCAAGGCCCAGTCTCTACTAAAAACAGAAAAATTAGCCAGGAGTTGTGGTGGGAACCTGTGGTCCCAACTGTCATGAAGCTGAGTAGGAGGATCACTTGAACCCAGGAGCTTGAGGTTGCTGTGAGCTAGGCTGTGGCACTCTAGCCAGGGCAACAGAGTAGGAACTGGTCTCAAAAAAGAAAGAAGAGAGAGAGATCGATCAACCATGCCTACAGTATACCAAATTACAATGCTTTTACACACTGTAGTGCTCAAATGTTAGGTAGGTCCTCTCATATGCAAAGTACTACTACTAATAAACACAGATAATAAAACAGATGTTTTTCTCAGACCACATATATTACATATATATTCCTATATCTCTGAATAGGAAAAAGTTGCAATCCCAGGCACTTTCGTAAAATGCGCCCTCTGCAATGCCCATCTTATTTTAATATGGGTCTCCTTCCCCCTACATAGGCAGGACAAATTCAGGTAGCCACAAGAAAAACGTTCCACAAGGAAAGCTGCCTAATTGCTCACTGCAATTCCAAATGCCAGTTCTCAGCTGAGCCAATCTGCTCTTGATCTAAAACCAGCATAGACTTTTCAGAAAAAATTTCATTCTGGTGCTATATGGAACATGACTTGAATTCTTGAGTTCTTGACTTGAAATTCCTGTTCAAGCCTCTCCCCCATACATGCTTGAAGACAGTTGTTTCCTTTGCTTAGATACAAACTGCAAGATGTCAATACTAATTCCAGATTAGTCATCGTACCTTTGACCTGTAAGGGGATTCCCTCCCCACCATACACACACACAGAAGAGGAGGCAACAGAACATTTACTCAGAAAGAACTGGGAAGCTTCTCTCTAAAGGATCTAGGCATGATTTTGAGGAATACGCACATCCCTTTCTTATGAAGAGGTCACTAGAATATTTGGCAAGTCATTGCACTAGTTTCCCTTGGCGAGTATGTGTGCATGATTCAGAATGTTCATGAAGACTCAGGGCACTCTGCTTAGACAGCACCACTGTTTATATAGAACTACTTAGAAAAAGATCAAAAGATAAACAGAAGGTGTTAAGGACAGAAGAAAGAAATCAGTTTTTTCTGCCCACTGCCAACTAACCATATACTCTGTTAATGGGTCCCTTTCTTCCAGACAAATGCATATGTGCAAAATTATGCTCACACTTTTATGGAATACATCGCATTGGTAGACATAAGTTCTTTTCACGTATGCAAGATGCAAACACAGACTTTGAAAAGGTACACGCCTTCCTCACTTCTATGCAAAAATCAATGGCCACTTATCACAAAAATGGAGAGATTTATATCCTGCAAATAAAACATGAAGTTAATGTGCTTTGATGCATGAGTTCAGATGTAAATCTCAAAAAAAGCTGCTGCTGTTGTTTGGCCTGGAAAATAAGTTGAAATCATGGGTGGTCTCTGTTGGGGCCAAACATAGGTCACTCAACCTGCCAATCTATTCTGACTTTTCATTTTGGTGGTTAAAGTGCCAATGATTTAAAAGGGAGTGTGGCAATAAGAAGGATCAGAATGCCTAGGTTGCTTTGACAGAGAGGGGTTAGATGAGGAGCCCCAGAACTCTCGGACATGTTCCAGCTGAATTCCTATAGCAACATTTCATTCTCTGTAAGGGGTAAGCTCAGCTTCCACCTCTGTTGTCCGGGTTGTCACTGGAAGATCACAAACCCCTCTTCCAGTGACCAAATAATTTGAGCAGAAAGGACCTCCAAATGAGTTCTGCAGCATTTCCAGGCCTCTGCAGATTTCTTCCTACACGGACACTCTGGGTGCCACACTGTGGGACACTTCCTCCAGGAATGGAAGTCACGCACATTTGCACCCAATCTCCACCTCCAGAGTGGGAGCCTAGCCAGAGAACTCACGTGTGTAGGTGGAGGGGGAGGTGCTTTTTATTTTATTTTAGCATTAACCACCATGGTGGACTTCAGGGCTTTGAATAGCAAGATCTACTCCATCTGTGTATAGCCGGAAATATCTTCTAAGAGAAGCCTTGAATAAATTGCTTTGAGGGGAGACGTTTTTCTTTTTTTCTCACCAAAACTGAATCCACTGACCAGGATTCAACCTAGCACTGCAGGACACATCCTTTAGAAAGCCTGCAGAGTTTTGAGCTCTTCTGAGAGCACTGTAGAGCAGAGGCAGGGCCAACTCTGGAGCCAGCATAACTGAGTGTGAATCCTGACTCTTCCAGTTCCTAGCAGTGAGAGCATGGCTAAGTTACTTGACCGCTCCTTGCTTAGTTTTCACACCCGTAAGAGGTAAAATTCTGATTTTCCCCTGTCTATGGGGTTGTTATGAGGGTAGCTGAGTGCTTAGAACAGAACCAGTAAAGAATATGTGTTCAGTAATGTTAGCAATTCTACAGAAAAGTAATTTCCTATTCCCATATGCTTTTTTGGGGGGGGGAGGGGAGGTTGTGGTAAGTTTTATTTGCAAAGACAGTGATTTAAGGTCCAGGCCGTGAAGAAGCTGAAAGCCTCCATGGCAACCGATGAGCCTTTTGTGGGCTGCTGGCAGGGCCGCTGATACCAAGGCGAGCTGATGCAGAAGGCAAAGAGTTAGAACGCTGGGCAGAACGTTTTGCTTCACCCAAACAGTAAATCGGGGGCTGTGCCAAGTAGCACTCCCTTTGCCAAGCTGCATCTCAGGGTGCCCAGATTTTTCTTACAGTTGTCATTTTGCCTGGTAAAGAAAATTTTTATCATTTCAAAGATGCTGATGCCTTTGCCCAATGCCACGTTCTTGCCCATGTACCCAGCCCTGCTCTCTGAGGCGAGGGGCTCTAGGGAAAGCAGCTGGGCTGAACCCCATTGTCCAGGCTGCTCTCACAGCAGCACCCACTAGGGCTGGTCCAGAAAACCCTCCATGGAGTCCTCAGCATCAGGTCACACTGAAATTCTGGCCTCTCCAGTGTCCAAAGCTGGAAACATATCCACTGAGAAAGATCTTTTATTTCTCTGTTCATTTAGCTGAGGGTATTGTGGACGGGAGTCAAACTCACGAACTCAAAACTACCTGCACACAGAGGTCCTCGCACTGGATTATCATGTCACCTTTGTCATATGCTACATGTGACTTCATCCTCACAGAGTCACCCTTGTTAACACTGTGAGGACTCAGGACATGGAGGTGCACCTGAAGTCAGGATAGAATGGGGGAAATACTGGCCTAGTGGTCTGGAGAGCTGGGCTCTGTCCTACCTCTGTGACTGCTGTGTGACGATGTTCGGGTTGCTCCCCTTCTTTGACCACAGCTCTCACCCAAGGCACTCCTTAAGAGTGTGAGTCCATGTTTGAGGCTGGAGCACCACTCTAGGATTTGACTGGCCTTTGAGGTATATCTAGAGGTGGAATGGCCAGAGAAAACCCATGGAAGCCAATCTTTGAAGGGACAGTGGTCACAGACATGGTTTGAGGGCTCTGAGCCAGGGTGTGGGTATGTTGGAGTCTGGGGGGCAGAGAGGAGGAGTGTTACATTATACAGAGTGTATGGGGGGTAAGAGAGGGGCTGGGTACAGTGTGTGTGTATGTGAGAGACGGGGGCTCAGGGGTGTGAGGATGAAGGTGGGCAAGCTGGGGTGGGAGGAGGGAAAGGAGGAGGGAGGAGTGTAGAAGAGTGTCTGGGAGTACCTGAGAAAGATGCTGGGAGAACAAGGGGGTAGGGAGAAATGAGAGAAGTGGGGGAGGCAGAGACTCACCCTCTCAGCCCAGGGAGGAAGGATGTCAAGATGCGTTCATAGCTGTAGGCCTGACAATCTTCCCTGAAGGGACATGAGCAATAGGAAGTCAGGCTCCATCCCTGTAATGGATGCTAACAGCACTGGGTGAGTCAGGGCTGGCGGAGGTGTGAGGTCATTTTGGAAAATTTCTTCAGGAGACTGTAGTAGAAATCTGGCTTTCAAGACCTGGTATTTATTCGCCTTCTTCCTGGTAAGAGAGCACCCAAAATACTCGGGGAACTCCCTCTTCCAATTCCCAGCTCTTGCTCTTTGGTGGGGTTATTCTTAGCTTTAAAAGTGGGTCTTGGCTTGGCGCCTATGGCTTAAGCAGCTAAGGCACCAGTCACATACACCTGAGCTGGTGGGTTCAAATCCAGCCCGGGCCTGCCAAACAACAATGACGTCTGCAACCAAAAAATGGCTGGGCATTGTGGTGGGTGCCTACAGTCCCAGCTACTTGGGGGGTGGAGGCAGGAGAATCACTTGAGCCCAGGAGTTGGAGGTTGCTGTGAGCTGTGAGATGCCACGGCACTCTACCCAGGGCGACAGCTCGAGGCTCTGTCTCAAAAAAAAAGTGAGTCTTGCTTTAACCAGTATCTCCCCCAACCGTACTGATTAGACTTAGAATTAGACCAGGGTGAGCCACACCTCGGACCTTTGTTCTGTACTCAGTACTGCTATGGTTTCTGAGCCTGTGTGGTTGAGATGGGGAGGGGCCAGAGCTTTGGCCATCACCTTGCTATCATGAGAAGTTTGAAACTGCAGAAAGCAGTTTCTGTCAGCTTTCTGTCAGCAGAAAGCAATAGGAAATAAAACCCCTGCAGATATAGTTTGGGCTGTGAATCCTGTCTGTCACCAGATTACTCTGGAACGTCTTTACTTACACAAGGTAACATATTCCCTTTTCTTTAAACCAGGTTGGGTTGGGTTTCCTGTCACTGGTATCCAGAGAAGCCTGGCTGAAACAGATGTGAATGGGATTCCCAAGCAGCTCTTGAGAATCCACAATGTCCTGGGCAGGAATAGGGGGAAAGAGGTGACAAAACATGAGGCTCCTGTTCCTGGAGGACCCCCAGTCAGAAGGGAAGGCAGATGTCTGAATAAGAAACCAACATTCTAGCAACAGAGCTCCTTGCTACAAAGCAGAGCGGGTGGACAGCATTACTCCAGAAGCTGAAATGGGACCAACATGAGGCAAGGAGTGCAAGGAGTTGGGGCATGGAGGGGCCGCTGGGTAAGGAACAATAGCTTTAGAGACAGCTGGGCCAAGCCTTGAATCCTAAGTCAGCCTTTCCAAGTCTCCATTTATTCACTTGTAAAAGGGAGGTGGCAATTGTTGTAATAACCAAATATTTAATCAGCCATTTAAGACTTACTTGTGGAGCACCTATTATATGCCACAAACCATGGACAACAACCTTCCTCCATCCTTTCACAGGGTTCTGGTGACCAAATTGAGCTGCATGTGAGAAGAGGGACCCAAGACAGCCCCAGGCATCACCAAAAGCATCCCAGGATAAAAGCCTTGCATTTTTCCATGGACTTGCCTGTTGGAAAAGGATTCAAGGAGGCATACTCAGCCCTTATGGTGTGGGTAAACACCTTTCCCAGCCTTTCCTGGCAACTGGCTGTTACTCATAGAAAAGAGAGAGAGAGAGAGCCCAAGAAGCATGTTGAACAGCTGGGAGACACCGTGGGGGCTCTGGGGTGAACAACAGGAAAGCACAAGAACCCCAGGCAGGGTCTCTGCATCAACGGTCAGGGGCAGTGCCAAAACCTCTGGGGAAGAAGACCTGGAGTGCTCCCCTCCAGTCATCTGCGTCCTCTCCAGGAGCACAGAACAGCAGGTTTAGGAAAAAGAAAGTAAACACAGACTGCACAGAAGACACTCAGGAGTTACTCAAAACAGAGTCCACTTCAAGGCTTACTGGGCCTCTGACAAGCAATTTATAGCTTCTGAAATGCATTCTAATGTGTCTCTTTGCAATGTCATCTCTTTCCATGCAAATTCAATACTTGGCACCATTACCAAGGAGTTGAAGGTGAAGACTTCCTTGCGAAATTTTAATACAGAAATGCTCCTTCTGGGAGGTTCTGGGAAGAATAAGAGACAACTGAGATACAGCCTTTACCTTAGCTGGACTCCTCCTACCCCACCTGGTACTGGATGCAACTCGGACAAGAATCCTGCAGTCTAATTTGTAGATCAGGTGCAATATTAGATGTGAGAATTAGAAGTGACAAGCAAAATGCCCTGTTGCCTAGATGCTAATGCTTGTTAAACCATTCCTGTCTATTATTTCAGACAAAATACAAGCTGGCTTAGAATACACTCAGCAATTGTCTGCTGAAATGTGTGTTTAGTGATTTAAATTAGACAACAAGAGGAGGTCTGGGGTGTTCTTGGTTTGTCACATGATCATGACATTTACTGTTTCAGAGAAATACCATATTTTTTAATTTAAAAAAGAAAGTGGCTAGCTCTGAAAGGAAAGGCTTTATCAGGATGAAACTTGTGAATCAGGAAGCTCAAACTCCAGTGTCTCACCTTGACAGCCAGACCCTTCTCTTCCTTGGTCTCTTAGTTAAAATCTGACCTTTTCAGTAGCCCAGTTGGGGATGTCCCCAGGAGAACATGTCAATAAACCTAATCAAGCCCTGAATTTAGGCTCCAGAGCAGCAAAGGCGAGGTTAGCACCTCCAGCTGGCTCAGCCTTGTGATGCTCAACCTTCCCGACAAGGGCTTCCATCTTCCTGTGGCAGGTGCCGTGGGTGGTTGCTTATCTGGGACCACACATTCAGACCTCTTGACCTCCTAAAGTCCACACCCAAGAGACAGGACTGAAAGAAAGAAGAATCCTCTGCTCCCTGAAGATCCACCTGCATGTTTTAAGATGTAGCCTACTGAAGGCTCCATCGTCTATCACAATGGAGGTCAATGCTGTAGGTTCTCGATACTCACATGGGAAACATATTCCAAGTAGAAGTACTGAGAAAGAAAGGCACAGATGCATGTGCTACATAAAATGTCACTGTCTGGCCTTTTATTTCTGAAAGACATTCTGAAATATCCCTGGGAAGAGAAATGCATGAGCCTGCAGGTTTGATAGACAGTGAGTTAAAAATGAATGAAGTTGGTCAGCTGAGTTAGGTTTTCTTTTCCTAACACTGAAACTCTATCCTGTAATACTTCCTGTTGACTTGCTCTTAGAGGTTAGTAGCCATCTTTTAGCAGAAATGGTGACAGGTGACAATCCAGATGGTCAAGAAGGAACGAGAACTTTTTCAAGGACTTCAGCCTCATACCTTATACCATGCAGGTTGCATTTGCACTGCCCCTTTCCCCAACTGTCTCAGGGAGTTGCAATGTTCTCCAATTCCAAGTACTTAGCAGGGGCTGAACACAATCACTGCCCTGCACAACTTGCAGGGATCTTAGCATACAGCACCTGTCCAGCTCCTCATTGGTCAGCACATAGTGCACTGAAGAACGTGTCACAGGGTTCCCTGGTCACAGGTGAGGTTCAGATAGATCAGGAGTTGACAAGTCTGAAGGCTCATCAAGAAAGAAAAATGACTGACCAGAAATTAAACTGCACATGTTAATTTTTCTTTTTCGGTGTTTTTTTTTTTTTGGCCAGCGCCAGGTTTGAACCTGCCACCTCCGGTATAGGGGGCTGGCGCCGTAAATTTTTCTTGATGAAGTTTTCTGTGCAATGAGTATTTACAGAATGTCTTTTAGCATCCAGTAAAATTGTACCAGGTTCTTATTAATAAACTCTTGCAAGAGACTTTCCCAATGTCAAAAATAAAAGGTTTGAAAGAAACCCTTTTACATTATCGGTGGAGGTGCACGCAGCATAGTGTGTAACTTTCCTTGGCCTTTTCCCATTGAAATAGATTCACAAGCTCTTGTATAACCACATATACCTTGGCCTACAGACCCTGCATGTAATTTTAGAAAAAAAATAGAAGTCTATAGAAAATGGCTTTTAGGGAAGCAAATGCAATTCTGCATAAACAATCGTTGCCAAGGCCATTACAATATAATAAGCCAGCAACATCTGACAAAGAGAAGCACTTCCTTTGGAACTAACATATAAAAACTTTATGATAATGATTATATTCCTGAAAACCTCAGAAAACATTCTGTTATATAAACTCTCACATCTCCTTTCTGCCTTTATTTTGGGCTCTTGTTTGAATTGATTCTTTAAGCCACAGACAAATCTAATAATCATTTCTAGCATTTAGGCAAGTACTTCTAGGACTAAAATTCTACTGCTATGTGAGTACTCTCCTGTCTTAGGTCCACAAGAACCGGCCTGGAAAGCTACCAACTCAAAGATGGCTTTGAGGGCTGTGAGTAAAAAAGGATGATGTTATAATAACCTTTGTAAGCATCAATTTCTTCAGCTACAAAATTGGAACATTGGCTCCACATACCTCATGGATGGCCAAAAGGTTAAAACCACATAAGATAAGCAAAAATGCTTCTTAAATTTAAGTGCTGAATAATGTATGGCTGTATACTTCCAAAAGACTTAGAGGCCAGTTTTGGATTAAATTGGCATTGAGATGCTTACTTTCCCCGTCTGGCTCTTTCTCCCATTCCCTAGTGGGTGTCTACACTGGGGTTCCAGGCCCTCACATTCATGCTTCACTCACCCTGAGAGCTGCTGCCTCCCTGGGAATGACCCCAGCATCCGCCCAAGTGTCTGCCCTGCAATCACAGCATCACTCCTTACTCCTACCTCTCCCAGTGTCCACATGCCTAGATTGTTCTCAAATCTCCCTGCATTTTTCCTTTCCATTCCCATGGTCACCACCATGTCCAGGCCCCCAGCCCTTGCCATCACAGCAGCAGCTTCCTTCCTGTTTTCCTGCTTTCATGAAGCATCTGGAGCCATTGTCTTAAATGTGAACCTGATCTTAGAAGTGAAAAAAATGTAACCTAAACATTTGTATCCTTATATTAACTTGAAGTGAAAAAAAAAAAGAAGTAGAAAAAAGAAAAAGATCTGACATGTCACACTTCTACCTAAAACATCTAATGGCTATCCTCTGTTTTCCAGAAAATCATAAACTCCCTACCAGGGCTGAGAAGGCCCTCTGGGCTGGGCCCTGCATTCCCTCCCAGCCCTAGGCCAGCTTCTTCCTGCTATCACAAAACAGGATCCAGTCCTAGGGATGGCCCTGGTTTCCTGGCTCACACCACTCAGGGGCTCTGCACTGCTTGTTGGGTGTCCTCCCAGTACCAACACCAGCTCGGCATGGTCACGGCTGATGCTTTCCTGTCTCCTGTATAGACTCAGGAGGAGTCTAACCCTGTTCAAGACTGTGTCTCTAGCTTACTCATGGTGCCTGACACAAGGCAGGTATGGCCGATACTAGTTGCATGAGCGAATAAAGACTGGAGAACATTTAGGATCTCTTTGGGTAACGATTCTGGTTCTCAGGTAACTGAGTTCTCCCCACTGTGTTGTTCACAGTTGTGTTGACTGGCGTCCTTCAGCAGTGTCTTCAGTGCTGTGGTGGATTCTGAGCCAGTTCTGACTAAAACAAAGAGTGTAGTCTACCAACAGCACAACCATCTGAACAACCGTGAAAAAAATTCTGGGGCCTGGAAACTAGTAAACACTGATGAGTTCCAACATTTGCTTTTGGTCCCCACCCTACTTTCCTCCCCTAACTTGCTGCTAACCAAACCAGTTGCCAAAAACCCTGGGGACCCCTGCCATCTCCCCATGGCATCACTCCCTACCACCTCCCAGCCCCTCAGCCGGGGTCTCATTCTTGATGCCTGCCCACCAAGGGCATCTGTCCTGCCTCCACTTATAGATTAACATAAGACCATAGTATAGTGAGGCACAGGCAACTCGTGTCCCTGCATAGGCATCCCCACCTGTCAGCTGGTCACAGAAGAAAGAACAGGTCCCACACAATCTCCCCTCTGAATCTTCCTGTTGCTTCTTGGAAACACCCTGCTCCCCTCAGGCAGTAGCATGCTGGCACAGGCTTGTCCTGGCTCTGAAGAGCTGACTCTGTGCACTGCTTTCCAGCTCTGGGTTCAGATGACATGTTGGGAGCCTGATACTGTATATGGTAAGAATATTTACACTATGGAAATTGGCAAACACTATAAAGCTGGGGTCCTCAAATTTTTTAAACAGGGGGCCAGTTCACTGTTCCTCAGACCGTTGGAGGGCTGGACTGCGGGCCCCAGGATGAGTGAGCTGCTAAGCAGAACAGGCAGTGGTGGCAAAAACAATCGGTGGGCCGGATATATGTCCTAGGTGGGCTGCATGTGGCCCGCAGGCTGTAGTTTGAGGATGCCTGCTATAAATCATCCTTCTTTTTCCCCAGATCCCTAGTTGTTAAACACTGCTGACCACAGGCCAGTTATCTTGCTTTGGCTCTTTAACCTGTCAAATTCACACTGGAGAAATGCCCTCTGGAACAGGACTAAAACCTGCTCTCTCATAACACACTCCCTTCTTGGAGCTGTACTGTTGGTGCTGATGATCTCCTTGCCCATCTTACTCCCTGGTGATAATAGCAGCAACAGTAATAGTAGCTGCTAATAATAGTAATAATAATTACAGTAATAATAGCTAATGTCTACAGGTTACTGGCCTTACTGCAGGCCAGGTGGTGGGTTGAGCCCTTCCATGTACCTCTCACTGAATCTCACCCAGCACTAGGAGTCTGGGACGATTATTACACTCATCCCACGTCTACTGGGGCTTACTGCAGGCCAGGCCCTGGGCGGAGCCCCCTGGTTTATTGCAGGCCAGGTGGTGGGCTGAGCCCTTGCATGTGCCTCTCACTGAATCTCATTCAGCACTAGGAGTCTGGGATGGTTATTACACTCACCTGACACAGAGAAAGTGAGCTTTGGAGCTTTGCTCAAGAGTAGGTAGGGCTGGTGTCAGAACCCAGACTAACTTGGCCACACTGCCTGCTCATTGTAGGTACCCTGGGTCACTTGTCCCACTTAGTCTTGGGACCTCCCTCCATCAGACGATCATGCCTCCCTGTGTGTCCAGCACTAGTTGCTGTGGTTCTGTTTTCATCCATGTGGCAATGGCATGAGAGGAGTTAATTGAAAATGCTTTCAGGTGCATTATGAATTCTTCACTATGATTATGAACTTTTCCCAGCTCTTTTCCCAGCCCTAGGTTTAGGGCCTGGGGATGGCTTCCTTTATCCCCACCCCAGAGCTCTGAATGCCAACCAGCCTCTATGTCCACCAGAGATCCATTTGCTGTTGCATTTTGCTAGCTGGACTGAGGCTCCCAGAGGCTATAGCTATTAAGATCACTTCTCAGAACCCAATATGGAAATAAGGAGCTTCCACCAATCACTGGAGGTGCCCTGCAGTGAGCACTGGGTTACCTTGTTTATTCTTCCTAGCACCTCCCCCAAACCAGCATCATCTGGTTTTATGGGTATAGAGCTGGGGGACAGATAGTTAGTAAGGGCCAAACCAGGAGTTAAGTCGGCATGTATGATGGCAGGGCTGGCATTTCTTCTGCAATACCAGAGGTGCTGAGTATGGGTAGGGTGCACATGTCTAAACAGCCAGGGGAGCCAATTCACACTAAATGTGCCTGTGTCCGTCACAAAAGCAGCAAGCATGTTCTGGTGACTCTTGTCTGGACAGTGAGGTTATGCTACAGCAGCCCCCACCACTGTTGGGTAGGGCAGGCCAAGGTGTGAAACCTGTACTATCATAGTCTTCTCATCCTTCAGAAGGCAGCCTCTGCACAGGGAAAAGCAACTGTGTTTTAAGACGGCTGCCAAGTTAGTTCAGGTCACTTACAGAATCATAGCCATTCTTTCTGAATAGTAGCAGAACACCCTGATTTGAGTGGACTTTTCAGACAGTGAAAAGCTACTGTCTTAGAGTCTGGACAGGGTTTCTGCTTGGGAGATGGTGAATTTCCCAAAAATTTGAGAAAAGAATTTCCCCAGATTTTCAAACTCCTTAGCTGTTTCTCCTGCTACTGTTTTTTTTTGATTTTTGTTCCCTTGCTTCTCTTTTCCTGCCTTTCTGTGAGTTACTTAAATGGTCTTTGAGGATTCTATCCTGATTTACATATGGCATTGTTGAATGGATGTCTCGTGTCTCCTTGGGTAGTTTTATTAGTGGTTGCCCTGGGTGTTGTGACACACAGATGTCCCCTATTGCAGCCTATTTCATCTGCATTCTTCTACTTTGCATGAAGTATATAAATATTATTTTCATTTAGGTTCCTTTGCCTTTCCAACTTTTAAATTCCTCTTCTTGAATGTCAGATGGTGTTACAATTTTGTTTCAGTCTCCAAATATGATTTATGAAACACATGAGGAAAAAGACTATTGTGTGTACCTGTAAGTTTTGCTCTTTAAATTGCTGCTTCTTCCTGATGTTCCAAGACTACTTTTTTTTTTTATCAGTTCCTCTCTGTTTGAAGAGCTTCCTTTAAGCCAGTCTTTAAGGATATATCTCTGATTACAAGATTTTCAGTTTTCCTTCTTCTGACAATGTCTTGATTTCCCCTTCATTCCTAAAGGATGGTTTCCCTGGATACAGAATTCACAGTTGACCATTCTCTTTTTTCAGTATCTATGAAATGTCGAGGCACTTCCTTTTAGCCTCAATGGTTGGAGATATAAACTCTGCTGTCACTTACATTGAACCTCCTCTGTAAGGAATGCATTGTTTCTCTCTGGCTGGCTATTTTCAAGATATTTTTTCTTTAGTTTTTTGAAGGTTAATCATTATTTTTCTTGGCATGAATCCAAATGTATGTGGTTTTCCAAGTTGTGTGTTTATTTTTCAGGGTTACAAGAACACATTCTGGTATTATTCTCAGAGAATGACATTTCTCTTCTCAAAATCAGCCAGTGAATTTTGTTTTCATTTCCCTGGAGTACCACCCACAAGCCTTATCCAGCAGTTTCTAA
This sequence comes from Galagoides demidoff, assembly GCA_963574575.1. Taxonomy (NCBI): domain Eukaryota; kingdom Metazoa; phylum Chordata; class Mammalia; order Primates; family Galagidae; genus Galagoides; species Galagoides demidoff. The sequence goes on from CAUYQV010009639.1 coordinate 41,176, forward strand.
TTTTCTCCGCTCATGCTTTTAAAAATCCCTTACTGCAATAAGAAGTATAGCTGAAATAATTTTATGAGTGTGATTAGAATTGGCACCCTTGTCATGGGAAATGCCATCCTCTGGCACACTTATAGGGACTCAGCATGGCTTCCTAGCTGGAACCATGAGAGTCTGGGCACCTGGACCATAGACCCTTATTGTGAAAGAAATGAAAGTTCTTGTTACATATCTCTTAACCATGTAACAGTCACCCTGCTGGGCACAACTCATCCTTTCCATAATCTTTCAGCGACAATATAAACCAAGTATCATTAATTCTCATTTTACAATTGAGCAGAATGATGCTTAAAGATTGATAATCTTTATCAATGATGGGCCAGTGGCCAGCCATGTATCTGTTAAGTGGCACAGCCAGGATAAATGTCCCAATAAATTCTTTAAAAATTTATTCTAAGGCAACATAGCTTACACACTATAATGAAATGCACTAATATTAAAAGTCACACTTGGTGAATTTCTATGTATGTATACCCCTATATAATTAAGGAGAAGAGCATTTTCATCATCCCAGGAGACTCCTCATGTGTCCTCCCATTTAGCAATCTCTCTTCCTCCCCAAGAGAAATTATCATTCTGATTTTTCTCATCAGAAATCTACAGAGATGGAATCATAGAGCATGTGACTATCTACGTCTGGCTCCTTGGGCTCAACATTATGTCTGTTTATCCATGCTGCTGCATACGTCTGTAGCTCCTGGTTTTCATTGCCATGTAATATTTCATTGTATGAATATGCCACAATTTATATATCCACTTGTGGGGAGCAGGCTGTGGCCAGCAGAGGCCCCACAGCCTGGGCAATGCTCAGGGAGTGACCCCTAACCACTTCTCCTCCTTTAACACTGTTCTTTCCACATGCCAGAAGTCATATAACCCATGCATACTTTCCTTATTATAGGTAAGCACCGTTTTTCCACTTTAAGGTCGATTTCTACCCCATGTGCTAAGATTTAAGCAACTTTGTTAAGATACCATATAAATAAAGCTGTTTCCACGTTTCAGGTGCTGGCTGCAGCCATCAGCTGCATCAGTCCTCTGATGCCATTTTATCGCTCATCTCCTGTTTTTCTTCGTCCCTCCCCATCTTTCTTGGCTTTATTTCTCCTTTTCCCACTGTTTCCATGCAGGTCAACTCTCCCTCCTTGTGCTGGTTCACAAGATCCACCCCTTTTCTGATGTACTTTCCAATTATTTCCAGGTTGGGGGTATTACAAACGAAGCTTGTATGGATATCTGTGTGCACCTATTTTCTGTATATACACAATCTTATATACACAATCTTACAAAGGCTGGGGACACTCTTCTAGCTCCAGCTCCTCCATGGGGCAGAAAGTTCCAGTTTTGTCTTATTTTGTTTGTTTGCTTTGGTATAAAAAACAAGCTTCTCTTATTTTTAGCCATAGTTGACACTGGGAAAGAAAAATCTTATTGATTTAAATAGGAAGATGTCTGAGTAGGTTCTTAAAGGGATCTCCAAGCAAGCGACAGGGGATAACTCATCTCTCTCCAATAAGCACATAGATGAGAACACAGCCTCCCCACTCTGCCTCACTGCACACTCTGCATTGCTCTATGCACTACTAAATTTCAAGCATCATCCCACCAACCACCTTCACTCCCCTCCGTACTGCATCCCATGCCTCAGCCACACCAGTTCTGTTGCCCCTGGAAAAGTCACACTCTATTGTGACCCTGCATCTTATTTGAGTCCTCTTTTCTGTCAGGCTCCATCCTGCTTCTAAATCCCAGTTTAGATGACCCTTTCCTTTTCTGTTTTGCAAGTTGACAGAATTGTAAGTTGGACGTAAATACAAAATAAAGAAACCTAACACACACACAAACATATACACTTCATTTAAATGAAAATATACAACAAATTTTGGTTCCCTAAAGATAATTTTTAAACATAAAGGACATAATTTGATACACAGAAAATTTATAAAAGGTGAGAAGTAAATCACTTATATTTGTAATACATAATGCTCAAGACACAGCTTATCTGTTGAATGACTAAATAGCTCAAAGTGAAAGATATAAGCTAAATAGATTAGAAACAATGAAAACATTTTAGTGCTTATGATTACATCTGAAAAATACAGCTGCCCAAAAGACTTTTTTCTTTTTTCTTTTTTCTTTTTTTTTTTTTTTTTTTGCAGTTTTGGCCAAGGCTGGGCTGGGTTTGAACCCCCCACCTCCGGCATATGGAACTGACGCCTTACTCCTTTGAGCCACAGGCGCCACCCTAAGCCATATTTCTTTACTGAAAGTAAATGTTGTCCTTTTTTTCCAAATAACTAATTTATTAGG
>CAUYQV010009642.1:0-44384 GCA_963574575.1 Galagoides demidoff
GTGGTCCCAGCTACTTGGGAGGCGGAGGCAGGAGACTCGCTTGAGCCCAGGAGTTGGAGGTTGCTGTGAGCTGTGATGCCATGGCACTCTACCCAGGGGGATAGCTTGAGGCTCCGTCTCAAAAAAAAAAAAAAAAAGATGTGACTTTCTAAGCTTCTCCATCCCTTGAACCATTACGAGAAACCTCTTCATCATCTCATTGCCTGGGCCTTCGCTGTAAAGGGAGAGAAATGACACGTGCAGGAAGTTCAGACTGAAGTGCACTGGAAGGGTCTTGACCAGTGGCCCTCAACCTTCCTAATGCCTCCTGCCGTGACCCTTTAATACAGTTCCTCATGTGGTGGTGACCCCCAACCATAACATTATTTTCGTTGCTACTTCATAACTGTAATTTTGCCACTGTTAGGAATTGTAATGTAAATATCTGATACGCAGGATGTATTTTCATTGTTACCAAGGGGTCCTGACCCACAGGTGGAGAGCCACTGGCCTAGACCCACCGTGGTGATGAGGTGAGCTCATGCTGGCAGTGATGGAGCGGGTGGAGTAAGTCAACATCAGAGCCAAGTAGGGTTTCTGGGAAATTTAGAGCAAGTGAAGAAGGGCATCATAGACAGAGACAAAGAGATGAAAGAAGGACTGATGAATATTTGGTTTTAAAGACATAATCCTCATTTACTATCTAAATATATGGTTTTAGAAATTTGAAGTCTGACTTTAAAAATATTCAAAATATGGCATACATATCAGTGTATCTTTACAGAGAAAACGTTGCTTTTCTTATTACTAACAATAAAACCTATGTTCACCACCTACGTAAAAAATTGAAGGTTTCATTGCTAAGATTTCATGGGAGGAAGTGGTCGCAAGAAGGAAACAGTGGATTACAGTGATATCTAAGGAGAAATATAATTGAATGAAATAATTCAATAAGTGAGGGGTGCTGTATATGAAAGTGGACAGTGATATTCTCAATAAACAAAAAATGGAAACAATTTGTGTGTCTAGCATTACGAAATTGGTTATTTAAATATTATGAGATCAATACAATATAACAAAAGTCATAAATAATAATAAAAATATCTGTTTTTTAAAGACACAACTTAAATGTATTATGGAGAATACAAAGTGAGCTCATTTTTGTAAAATTGTTTTTACTTATTTTTAGAGATGGGGGTCTCACATTTCCCCATGCCTGGAGTGCACTGGCACTATCATAGCTCACTGAAGCCTCAAACTCCTGGTCTCCAGGGATCTTCCTACCCCAACCTCTTGAATACCTGGAGCTGTAACTATGTGCCACCATGCTCAGCAATAAATGTATTTATTTTATTTCCATATATTTTTACAAATAAATTATTGGAGAAAACATAGAAGTTATGTTAAGTGATGAAATGATAATTTTCAGTATTATAATTTATTTCATATTTATGTTTGTATTTCATATTATTATAAATTGTTTTCTTTCTTTTTTTTATTAAATGATAGCTGTATACATTAATGCAAACATGGGGTACAGTGTACTGTTTTCATATAGAATTTGAAATACTTTCATCAAGCTGATGAACAAAGATTTCATGTCATTTGCTTAGTCATTGTGTCAAAACATTTATATTCTAGTTCTAGAAAAGTTCACTTGTACCCTTGTTAGACAGACATATAGGTGATCTTTCCGGTCACCCTCCCACCACCCAACCGCCCTTCTCTCCTCCCCATCCCCACCCCCTCCCCATATTCTTGGGCTGGAATTAAGTTGTAGCTTTCATTTGAGAGCTATAGATTAGTTTCATAGAAGGGTTGTGTACATTGGATACTTTTTCTTCCATTCCTGTGATACTTGGCTAAGAAGAACAATTATTATAAATTGTTAAGGTAAAAAAAAATACAATTCTTCTAAGCATTATGGGCATTAATAAATGCATAAATTGCCTATCAGTAAAACCAGATCTTCAGAAGTGGTGATTACCTTAAACCTGGAAGTGCTTGGTTTCTGAATCCACCTGCACCAACAGGCCGTTGGCGAAAATGACTCAAAAATTACTTCAAGTCGTAAAACTTTATTTATTCTTAAACTGAGTGTAAATATCAACACTTTAAACATGAGACAAGTGTCTAATAGTCCAAGACCTGGCATCCCGGTCAGTGAGCGGGAGAAGCCCCCTAACCTCTCTGAGACATGCTTGCATGTCCTGTTAAGTGTTGCATCCTTCAGGAGGGCCACTCAGGATCAGCGGGGAAAACTGCTTCTTCTACCTGGCAAAAATTAAAGGGTTAACTCAATTTTTATACACAAAATGCTCATTTAATGTAAAAGATGGCAAAACAAAAGGATATAAACTCTAGTTAATGAATTCCACCTCTGATAGGCATTTTCAATAGAAATAACCCCTACCTGTTCTTGCTCTGTTTTGACAGATTTGGCGAGGAACACTATGGCAGTGTTCCAGACATTCAGAAAATAGTCAAATGAAATTCTCCTACCTTGGAAATTCTCTCATGAGACCATCACACGGCCCGTCCTCCTTTCTTTATTTCTCTTTCCGGCACAGCCTTCCAGAGAGACTCGGCCTGATCATCCCAGACTTCATCTTTGTCTCCTTCCCTGCTTCTTTCCTCCTCTTTTCCCATCTAGAATTTGCTAAAATATTATGCACTTTGTTTTTGTGATCCGTCTTGTAGAATGTGAGCTCCGTGACAGCAAGGTCCGGGTGTGTTTTGTTCACTGATGCGTTACTACGACTTGTGTACATGGTAGGCCAGTAAACACTATTTGTTGGAAAACACATGAATATAGATAGAATGGTAATAGTTGATCCTCACAAGTTAAATTCAAGGCATGTTTTGATTACATGAATTGCTTTTGTTTAGCTTGAGTCAAAGTTACAAGTGTGCCCATCACTGTGACAGCGTGCCTTGTACCCGTTAGGGGTGATTTCACCCTTCCCTTCCTGCCCTCTCCCGCCAGCTTGCACATGGGTGTTGATTGATTAGTTCTAATTTAATAGCTTATACCTGCAGTGTTTGTTTTCCCATTTCTATGATATTTTACATATAAGAATGGTCTCCAGTTCCATCCAGGTTGTTATAAAAGGTAATAACCCACTACCTTTTTTTTTTTTTAATGGTGAGTAGTATTCTATGGTAAGCATGTAACAAATTTTATTAATCAGTTCATGCATTGATGGGCACTTGGGTTGATTACACATTTTTGTAACTCTGAGTTGTGCTTTAATAAACATTTGAGTGCACTTGCCTTTTGTTAAAATAACTTAGTACCCTTTGAGTAAATACCCAATAGTGGGATTGCTATAGGTCAAATTGTGCAGGTCTACTTTTAGTTTTTGAGGTATCTCCATATGATTTTCCATAGACGTTGCACTAGTTTGCAGTCCCACCAGCAGTGGGAAAGTGTTCTTTTCCCTGTCCATCCGTGCCAGCATCTGTTGCTTTGGGACATTTTGGTAAAAGCCAGTCTCACAGGAGTTAGGTGATCCATCACTGTGGTTTCAGCTTGCTTTTCCCCAATGATTAGAGATCCTGAGTATTCTGGGTTTTTTTATATGTTTATTGGTTATTATTCTATCTTCTTTTGAAAAGCTCCTGTTCATGTCTTTTGCCCAAGTTTTACGGGGTTCTTTGATTTTCCTGATAGCTATTAACATAAATTCACCTTCCTTTGCTGCCCATGGGCTTGATATGGAGGGGTGTGATAATTAGAAAAATCATTTTACTACTATATTTAAAATAATCATATGATCTATTTTCGGGGTTTTGTTTGATAACTAGTTGACTTTGTCACTCCTAACTTCTTGGAGCTGGAATTTTCACCTCTATAATACATGATTCCACAATCATTTGCTCCAGGTGCCAAACATTTAGGATGTTGTGATTAACAAATAATATAATGCATATGGCTATTTTCTGAAAAATGGAACCACTGCATGAATATATTTAGGAAGGAAGTCTGGAAATTTAAAATATCACATTACTGGACTGTGTGTGGTGTAGTCATAAACCACAGCATCTTTCAGCAGTTACGCCACTGCACTCAGGAACATTTTCCTGATAAATCAGCTGGATCATGCACAGAGTGTCTGGGAGACGTCAGATAATCTCATTGAACAAAATAGAAAAACTTGATGAAATGTAAAATTATTGTTCTGGATGATATATACTCCCACTGTTGACGGAAAAGGACACTTTGACTGAAAACAGGATTCAGAGATGGAGTTTACGCCTCAATCCGGTCAAACCTAAAGATATATCCAAAAAAAATTCTTGTTTCTCTGACAAGACAGATAAGAAGGAAGGAAAATCTGAACCAAGACAGAAGGGCTGGTTTGGAATTACCCAGGTAAATTATAGTGACAGATGAAATGTGAAGGACATTGTCAAAATCTGACTTTAGCTGAATGATGATGTATTTTCTAGAGATTTAGCATTAATATGACAGAGGTCATAAAGGGTAAATAATGAATACGGTACATGTTGAGCATTCCTAATCCAAAAATCTAAAATCTGAAATGCTTAAAATTCTGAAAATGTTTAGCTTTGAGATAATGCCATTGTAGAAAATTCCACATCTGACCTTGAGTGACAGGTCACAGGCAAAATGAGGTCAAAACTTTGTTTCATGCAAAACTTTTAAAAATATCGTATAAGATACTTCAGGCTTTCTGTTTAAGGAGCAAGTCACACATAATAAATTCTATGTTTAGATGAGGGTTCTATCCCCAAGATATCTCATTATGAGCATGCAAATATTCTAAACTCCAAAAATAATACAAAATCTCTAATGTTTCTGTTCCCAAGCATTTCTGAATAAGGGAGATTCAGCACGTATATAACTACTATTTCACTATTAATGGGAAATAGGAGTGTTAAAATTTGAGAACACTGGTACAGACTTTCTTAAAAGAATAATCATTGGGCATTTGTAAAGAGTCATGTTCTTTTAAGTTTCATTGATTGCACTGATTCACAAAATCCACCAGCATACACGAGCAAAGTCAGACTAGACCCAAGGAAGCATACAATTTTTCTAGCTGGTCTCATCCGAGAATTTCAATCTTATTTATTCATAAAAGAAAAGACTCTGGGCAAGACTTTTCTATGTAGTCAATATCTGAAAGAATCCAGCAGGTTTTTAGCTGGAATGTATTTTACCACATATCGACATAACATATAGGTCACATATAGTTACAGTTATTATAAAACATACAATGTGATTGTAAATACTTTCTCTAAATCTTTAAGTCCCAAGTTGAAAAATCTTTCAGATATGCAAAAGTGAATGAAGTATTAAGAAGTACTACCTGGGCTCGGCGCCTGTGGCTCAATCAGCTAAGGCGCCAGCCACGTACACCTAAGGTGGTGGGTTCAAATCCCCAGCCTGGGCCACCAAACGACAAGGATGGCTGCAACCAAAAAATGGCCGGGCGCGTTGTGGTGGGCGCCTGTGGTCCCAGCTATTTGGGAGGCGGAGGCAGGAGACTCGCTTGAGCCCAGGAGTTGGTTGGAGGTTGCTATGAGCTGTGATGCCATGGCACTCTACCCAGGGGAATAGCTTGAGGCTCCGTCTCAAAAAAAAAAAAGAAGTACTACCTGATAATTAAGAAGTACTACCTTGCCAAGATTTTCATTCCTAGAGTAGGAAGATAACTAGGTAAGAATAATCTTTTTAGCTTTATTTTATCCTTTCCTAAGTTTGCTCCATTATTAAAGAAAGCTAACGAATCATTATTTTACCAAATCAAAGAGATGAATCAAGTGTATTGACCAGATCAGTCGGCCTTTAACTGCAGTTCCAGGAATGAAACTATATGTCTTGTTTGTTTTTAATTTTGCATAGGTGTCATTCTAAGGAAATAGAGTAACATCTTTAAAGTGAAATCACATGTTCTCCAAACTAGCCAACTAGAGACAGTTTTTACTTGTCATTTATTAGTCTTCGTATTATAGGTTAATGTGTAGAAGATTATTTATTAGCGACCAAAAACCTTACCCACTCTGCTTTTTCTTTAGGCTTGATGACGGACATTTTAAAATATTTCTTTGTAGGATATAGTTACTCTGAACAAAAATGCTTTCTTAATACAACTTTTTTTTTCTATGTCCCATGTGATTATCAAAACAATAAAAAATACTAATTAGCCTTAAAGACACTGATAAACAATGTTGTATTTTCAAGGACAAAGTGCTCTGACAGATTAAAAAATGAAAATAATCCTACCTTTCTTTTACTCTATTTATATTCAGGCCAGTCAATAAACAAGATCATTTTGCAGAACTCACGCTGCAGATAAAACTCAAATTCCTTGAATGCAATGCTGACTGTGGGCTGGCGGTTAGCAACCTGCATTAATTCTCTGAGTAGCAGCAAATCACTGTAGGAAGCAAGGAGGCCGTCTGCCAAGATGCAGTAAAGGTGACGAGCAGGATGAAAACGCACTTACATAGGGATAAAAATTTCAATAAAATAGGAATCAAGGAATGAATCATAAGTAGAATCAATGTGGACAAAGCCATTCTTATGAATGCCTAGGCTTGAGCAAGCCTCGTTTGGAGACAGATTGGGGGTCCCCTCCAGTGGACCAGTTCATTAAAGTGACAGCCCATCTTCTCTGGGCCACTGAGATATTTGCCATCTTTGTGCTTCCTATAACTATCGCTGGATAAAGATTTCCAATTAGGGTGGTGCCTGTGACTCAAAAGGGTAGGGCGCCGGGCTCATATGCTGGAGGTGGTGGGTTCAAACCCAGCACCACCCGGACAAAAAAAAAAAAAAAAGAATTCCAATTAATTTTTCTGTGTACCTCTGTGCGGTTAGAATAACTGATAGCAGGCTGAGGCCAGACACTGGCCAAACTACTGTGCATCACAGAGGCTGGTGTGAAGGAAGAGCCGACAGGGGGCGCTGGTCAGCACACTGTGACCAAACACATACGATCAGGGAGCCAGCAGATAAAGATTGAAGCAAGACTTCCAAGTAAAAAAGTAAAACATAATCAGTAAACCTATCCTTAAATCCAGTCATGGATTTGTGAATAAAGTCATGTCTCGCTGACACAGGGACTTCACTGGGGACCTAGAGTCTTCTCACCAGTGATATGCCGCCTTGATATTTTAGATATTCATGTACAATATTCAGAACCGAGGATCCGCCACTGATTAGAAAACTGACAGAGACACGGAATACCTGAACAAGTAATCTGAAGAAATAGTTCAGAGACATTTTAATTTTACCACCTGGACACATTATAAATCTTTGCACTAGAAATATTTATTTCAGAAAAAGAAAATTAGTATTTTTGAGACTCTATTAGCTGCTCTACAAGTGACTTATTGACTACAGTTGGAGTTAATTAAAATGTCTGACAAGGATGCTTCCTACAACAGAATCAGCATGATTCATTTCAAAAAATTCTGGCAACTCCTTCGTTGGCTTGGGACTCAAAGATTGATTCTTTGAATTTTGCCAGTACTAAAATTCACTTGGGGTGATGGGAAGGGAACTCTATATAAATGTGCTGAGATTTATTTTCATAATCATGGTAGTTGAATTTGAACAAAAATAGTTATAATATTGAATCCTCTGATAGAGTGTAGTAGATTGAGTTTCCATAAGGAAAGTCTTTTGATCACTTTAGGAATTGGTAGAACTGGGAATCTTGCCAAATTTGATTAGCTTGCTCAGTTCTGAAGTCAATGCATTACAGCCGAGCAATGAGCCAGTAAGAGCTTGCGTGGCGTGCTAGAAAGGGGCCCAGGAGTAAGGCCGTTACACCTACCAGTCTTTCTTCCTCACTGGTGATTCGACCTCTGTAAGTCCTGGTTTTCTCCTGTGTGAAAGGAAGATGATACGGCTTCACTAGAAAGTGAGTATATTGTGGCTTCCATTGGGCTTCCAATGATTTGGGACTAAAAAATCCAAGAAACTCTGCTGAAACAGTGGGTCTCCCCTTTGGCCAACATTATGGTCAGTGTGTGGAGTGAATGGTGCACCTTTGCTGAGGCTGTCCCTCGGGCTAGTTAGAACATCATGTCTGGGAATGGTTCTTTGGCATCAGCAAGCTTTCAAGAGCATGCCAGGCTGGCATCCAGCCAAGATCTCCCCTAGGACAGCATTTTATTTATGTACCGGAAGGGACCACAGGGACTGTCACCCTAGGGGCTCTCAAATGCCAGACCTTGAACTAACTGCATCAGAGTCACTGTTGTAGCACATCCAACACCTATATTCTCATGCCCAACCTCAGAGGTCCAAAACTATGCATTACTTTAGAGCCTGTACACTTAATGAGATCCCCAAGTAATTCTGCTCAGCTATAGTTAAAAATCACCCATGCAAAATGAGTTTCCCTACCCATACAGGTTTGTAAATGAGAAAAGAGAAGCTCAGAAAGTGGAAACGACTCGTTCAAGGTCACGTAGTAATTAAGTCCGTAATGACAGAGTTGTTACAATATCCAGTTCTCCAGATGCTCAGTTCGGTGCTCTTGCCAGCACACCACCGTGACTGCATGTGGTGCCGAGTGAGAGCTGGGAACCAGCTCCCGAGTGCACTAACAGGGTGCCCTCCAGGAAGCACAGTTGTTGAAAATAAAAGGGAGTCCTCGATATTCAATGAAGTTTAAAGTTCTGAAGAATATAGTACTGCTTTAAAATTGCATTTGGCAAATTAACAAATTCTTCTGAATCACGGCCTTCAACTTCACTGAATCTCTGAGGAGAAAGATGAAGAGGCAAAATCACGGTTTCTTTAACTCCGCATTGTTGAACCCTAATTCTCTGTACTATCTGGACTTGCCAGGTGCAGGGCTAAGATTACAATAAAGGCAGCTGCACATCTCCTTCTTTCAGTGATCAAAACAAAGTCTTTTGCTCCATCGCGATCAGCACATCATACCCTCCAGCCAGTTCTGCTGGAAAGATTGACAGGTCGAGTCATTCAGACTTGCTATTGGAGAGATAGCCTAATAGTGGTGCCCATCAAACCATCTCCAGCCTGCAAACGAGCACGCACGGAGAGTGATTGTCAGCCCTACTGCAGTTTGCAGTCATCTCACATACCAAGGCGCTTAGGAGAAAGACGCTGCTGAATGAACAAAGATCAGAATATTTAAGATGAGGAGTAATTGCAAGTGAATCATTTTGCTGAAAAAGACCAGAGAATTTTATTTTACTACATCCCAACTGCTGGATGAAAGAAAACATAGACATTTCTTAGGATGCAGCTGAGTTACTCGGATTAGCTTGTTCTCACAAAAAATGCTATAGCCTCATTTTCCCCAGTTTTATCAAGGTATAAGTGACAAATAAAAGTTGTATATAATGTGATGTTTTGATATATGTGTACATTTTAAATTGATTAAATCAAACTAGCACATCTATAACAGAAGTTTTCACATGGGAAAGAAAACAAACAAATGGACGATTCTCTAACTTGTTAAAGGATAAACAGGTCAGCTAAAGTTTAAATACTTGTTTTGTGTAAACAAATGATGGAGAGGTTATACTGAGAAGCAGAAGACTGGATTATAGCTGCACGGTAAACTTTTCATGTTTATACCAGTTTTCTCACAAAACAATTGCAGAATTGGTCTATAAATCATGCTCACCTCACATGTAGTATTGGTTTCGTTAATTCTAACTCACATTTTATTGAGAAAGATCTGAAATGCCAGAGAGCAGGATATTTATACTTTTATAATTCAATTTCTGCAACGTAAGAAAGTATGAGTCAGTGTACGGCTTAGAGACTCAATGTATAAAGTAACAATATTCAGAAATCATGCATAAAAATATACATATATTAATCAATAGGCAGAAGAAAGATGATAGCTGGCTAATCATAGCTACATTACTGTCATTAAAATTGAGTCAAATTATTGATTTAACTAATTAATGAATAGAAACTTTTCTTAAAGATCTCTCAATTCAGCCTTTCCAATGCCTGCAAGACTGTCCTCTAAGGAGGTATTTTCCAAGGGATTTCAGTGTCACTAAAATGTTCTAGTGAGAAAAAAAAGTAAACTAATTCCAGGTTACAAGAATATAGGACCTTATATTTTCTATTTTGTCCTGAAGTTTCCTTGAAGCAGTAGAAATTATGACTCTCTAATGAGTTGTTTTTTTTCATTTTTGCTCACTATATTTTAGTATTTGAATTTAGATATAAAAATGAGAAAACAGTAAATTTAAATATTTTAGTATTTTCTTTCAAAAAAAACTATGCATGTTTTGTTCAGGAACAGTTAATGATTATGAAATTTGTAAAATTTCATGAAAATTAGAAAAATTTGAGTCTATTGAGGTTATATGCACATTGCCACTATCATTAAACTATAGTATATTAAAAATAAAACAGATTCTTATTATGGGACTGTTGGACAATCCTATTTCACCACCCACCCACAAGTGAATTAGAAAATCACTTTGCAATGATTTTTCAAATTATACTTTTCTTGTTTTTCTTTTTTTGGGGGGGTATAAACAATTGCCATCTTTTATTTTTCTTTATTTCAAATTAATATGAAGGTAAACATTTTTACATTACATAGTTCTCACTTCCAGGGTGAAGTTCCAGTTCTGAAAGAGCCCCTCCCCCCGGTGGGGTGTCATGCACCCTCACGATGGGCACTATTCCTGCCTCATGCCCTCCTTCTTTCTGCCAGCTGTCCTCCCCTCCCCACCTTCCCCTTTCCTCCTGCTGTGCCCCTGGATTAGTCTATATTTGTCTGTCATTGTTGATGAGCATGTGATTGCTCATATACTGGCTTCATATAAGCATTGAGTACATTGGATATTTTTCCATTCTTGTGATATTTTACTAAGAATGTATTTCAGCTCCATTCAGGTAAATGTAAAAGATGTAAAGTGTCCTCCTTTTTAATGGCTGAATAGTATTCCATGGTATACATATACTACAATTTGTTGATCCATTTATGGGTTGATGGGCACTTTAGTTATTTCCATGCCTTGGCAATTTTGATTTGAGCTGCATAAACATTCTGGAACAGCACAAAGAGAAAACAGACAGCCTTAGGGAGGGGAGAAGATTTTGCATGTTATGAATCTGGCAAAGGCCTGTTAACTAGAATCTACAGAGAAGGCAAATTAAACAATAAGAAAAGAGCAAACAACCTCCTCTAAAAGTGGGCAAGAGACTTGAACAGAAACTTCTCCAAAGATGACAGAAGAATGGCCAATGAACATGAAAAAATGCTCATCACGCTTTATCCTCAGTTAAATGTAAATAAAAACCACCCTGAAATATCACCTAATCCAGTAAGATTAACCCAAGTCACAAAGTCTGAAAGCTACAGAGGCTGGTGTGGATGTAAAGAGAAGGGAACACTTGCACTGCTGGTGGGACTGCAAACTAATACAGCCTTTCTGGAAAGAAGTGTGGAGAATCCTCAAAGAACTAAAAGTAGACCTTCCATTTGACCCTGCAATCCCATTACCAGGTATTTACCCAGAAGAACAAAAATCATTTTATTCCACAGTTCTTACTGCAAAGATTTGGATTCCACTGTTCTTTCTCTATTCTCTGAAAACTCATTGTATAATGAGAGAGCTCTTGCACGGTAGTTTTATACATGGTGTATGAAGGGCACGGGGAGGGGAGTGTGGAGTCTGACAGTTTCTGAGACATTCCTCCCCAGAGTCTTCAGGATTTAAGAGCAATGTAAATCCTAGTTTGGCAATAAGTTTTTGAATGGGATATTTCTGGTGAATTGTTAAATGAGGAGAAGTTTCTTTCACTTCCCGCAGTAAGAGCCCGTATGGTAGAGCCCGATATGAAGGAGGCAGCCCTGGGCCAGCGTGTCCTGCTTCAGTGATAAAGTATCACGTTGCCTCCTGCTCTAAACTTAAGAAGATGCTGCCGGCGCTGAGAGTCAAGAGGTTTGCAGAATTTATGATTTTTATGCAGTCACTGGAGGATGCATTTGTTTAATTCGCCTTAACCATAAGAATAACAATATAAAATAGTAACTGAAAACGACTTCTTGGAGCCTGCAGAGCTCATAGACATTGAGATTTGGAGCTTCAATAAATAAATAAATAAACCCACAAAACCTTTGAAAGTCTAGTATCTTCCCTGGTCTCCAAGGAAAGAGAGTCAGAAAAGCTGTGAAGCGCTTCTATTTTATTAGTCCCTTGTCTTATAATTCTATGTGGAAAAATCACAGTTTGTCAGTCAAAATGCAACCTTTATAAAGAAATTATGTGAGGAAAGAGGACATATTTTTCTTTAAGTCAACACCTTTCTGACCATCTTGAGAATGCAGATGCAGACTTTCTATAATAATGGGTTGACGTCTGCTGAACGACAAAAGAAAACAGAAAAGTAAGCTGAAAATAAATTCGGAGATATTTAACTGCTGTAGTCTGTTCAGGAAGTTCCCATTGCAAAAATGTCAGAAATTTTTCAGTATCTCGGGATACTTTTCAGTGTCTGTTTCCAAATGGAAAATGCAGAATTCACCTTGGAATCCCACAATCTGGTGCATATGGTATTTACAATACATATTGTAAAGCACAGCATGTATATCTTCTCATGGATTTTGCACACTTTGTATCATTTATTATTTACTCTGTATTGTATGTTACTGCACTTTACTTTAGTGAAAACCATAACATATAATAAAACCTTCCTATTAGATGATTCACATCCAGGGCAACATCAGATTAACTCATGTAATCCCCAGTTCGGTCCATTATTGCCAATAAAAAGCATTTGCCTGTCTCTGGATATTAGAATTTGAATATATCAAATACTAATATTATTCTGTACCATTTCTTTCTAGAAATTAGACCTTAGAATGCATTGATGCTACCAAATAATCATAAACCCATGTCAAGGGGACCAGCATTGTTGAAGAAAACAAGGGCTTTGGGGTGAAAACAATTTTGCTTGAAATTCTAGTAGTGCTGAATATGGAACTTCCTATGCGTATGTTTTATGCTAAAATTTAGTATTTCTTAGCATAAATGGAAATTCTATTATCAACACAAAAATTTCTTATTGTGCCATTCTAAATCCAGAAGTGCATTAGTTAAAGCTTCTACATACACAGAATTGGGATTCAAGGAAGGTTCAGATAAACAAATAATGAGCAAGTGGCCTATTTTATTAAGGAAAATGAATGTTTCCACAAAAAAAAATCTAATAAAACTGAGATTTCAAAGGATGAGGGAAGATCTTCAGGAGATTAGGAGTTGGGGAATCTTGAGGAATAAAACTATGAGGGCTTAACTTTGTAAGAAGGACAGAATATTCAAGTTAAGTGGTGCAAGAATATAAAAAAAGATTGGCATACACTAGGATTGAAATAAATATTTTTTATAGTTCTAAATTAGATGTGATATGTAAAAATAATTACCAAGAACTCTGGTATAATCTGGCTGAGGCAGGAGGATCACATGAGGTTAGAGGTTCGAGACCAGCCTGAGCAAGAACATCTATACAAAAAATTTTAAAAAAAAATGCTCCAAGCGTGGTGGTGCATGCCTGTCTCTCAGCTACTTAGGAGGCTGAGGCATGAGGATTCCTTGAGCCTGGAGTTTCAGGTTACAGAGAGCTATGATGAAGCCACTAAACTACACCTGTGGCAAGAGCATAAGACTCTGTCTCAAAAAAATAAAAAATTTGTAACCATATTTACACACATACACAGTCTGACAGTTACGTTCTTGAACTCATTTTACAACAGCACTAAATACCTCATTGCTTAATATCACTATAGTCACCTGCAAAATACTCCCCTTGAGAATCTGTGCACCAACTCCAGTGCCTAGTCCATCCTGCAAAGCAATTTTGAAACTCTTTTCCTGGAACGGCCATCTGAGCTGCCCTCCTAGGAAGTCTGACAATTAAGTTTGTGAATTCATCCTAGAAAAAGTGCAGCGAGGGTGGACTGGAGGCTGGCCTCTGTGCACGGCTTCCCAAGGAGGCACTTCAAAGGTGACCGTGGCGACATCCAGCAATGAGGTCGGCAGCATGTTTTCTTGGATGAGTTTGTGAACTTAATTGGTCGACCTCATATATATTTACCATATAATTGGAGTCCATGATAAATTATTAATATGGTCATTATGCAATCTACTGCAATAAAATCAGGACCTAAACTAGAATTTCAAATATAGTTTCTGAAAATCGGTATGAATTATGCCAACTTAAACCCAATTTAATTTAGTATCATGACTATAGACCAACATAATTCTATTTAATATTCTTCATTTATAATTAATTACAATAATAATGTAAACTCATTCCCCACTTGGAATCACCTTCCTACAAAGTAAAAAGGAATAGAATTGAATGAATTAAAAGTCTTATAAAACTGAGGAATTCTAACCACTCATTTTATTAGTATGTGATTAAAATAATGGTTCTCATGAGCTTCTTGAAATAATAATTTTCAAATATATAAAAGAATGAGTATAGCTATCAGTCCCTTCCCTGTAAGCAAACCAGCCAATAAAAGTCTGTGAATGCTACTGTAACTAAATTATATGACAGAGCCAATCTGATGTTTTTAATTGCCTATTTTTAAAAGTATTCTACTTTATATCTCAATTTTTGCCATATAGGACAGAGTGCATATCTGTAAATTGATTTGCTTATTTTCAAGAAGTACTTTCACTGAGTGTCATTTGAAACAAATTTAACAATTCCCTTTTGCACTGTAACATTCCTCTGTTTTATTTTGTTTTTTCTATTTTCTAACCCATCTATTAAGAAAGAAAAACTCCTCACATTTCTTTTAGCATTTTAGAGGTGTTGGGGCTGCACCTGTGGCTCAGTGAGTAGGGGGTCGGCCCCACATACCGAGGGTGGTGGGTTCAATCCTGGCGCCAGCCAAACTGCAACAAAAAATATCTGGGCCTTGTGGCAGGTGCCTGTCATCCCAGCTACTTGGGAGGCTGAGGCAAGAGAATCACCTAAGTCCAGGAATTGGTGGTTGCTGTGAGCTGTGACGCAACGGCACTCTACCAAGGGCAATAAAGTGAGACTCTGTCTCAAAAAAAAAAAAAAAAAAAACATTTTGGAGGTGTTTACAAAGCTATTAATCCTTTTAAATTTCTTCTTATAAAATGATTCACTTTTACATTCCCTTTTGAAAAATGTTTACATTCCAGTTTATTACCATCAGAGCATCAACACTAGTTTAAGCTTTTATAACCATTAAAAACAAGATTAGTTTATGTTGTTTTTACTTCAGATTAATGCAGGGGTACGAACAATTAGATTCCACAGTTTGCATTTGTAAGGTTAAAGTCCCATTTGTAGGTGTGTCCCAGATTCCTCTAAATGTTCTCAAAAGGAAGAATTTCAGAAAAACTGGATTATTCAGTCTGAAGCTATTTTTAATTCCAAATCGAAAATGTAACCTGTCATTTACCTTAAATTAACTGTCAATTGATGATTTGACATATCACACAGTTTAGTTGGCTTCTCATTACACTGAAAGTAAAATAAATTATTAATTAAAAAAATAAAAAGCAAAGTAGAGAGATGTTCTTCTCCATATGGCGTAAATACTACAAGTAACAAGAATGAGAGAAACCGACCACTGGTAAAACGCACCGTTTTATAAAAACTGGATCCTGTAAATGTGAAATAAGGATGCCTTTAGGAAAATAACTTGCTACTAAAAACATCAGCGCTGATAGCTGTCAACATGTCCCGGGCAAGAAAAAATTTAAAGCAAAAATATTTCTATATGAATAATACTGACCAAGACCTTTTAAACCACTTACACCCTGTAATAACTATTGCCAACAGTTGGTAGAATAACCAGTTTAATAGAAAATTGTTTTTACTTTTGAAAGTAAACCTAGACTTATCTACATACATGCACATATATGAGAAATGTAAATCTGGGCAATGAATAACTTGAAGCAAAAAAAATAAGTTGTATGTGATATATATATCTAATTTTCTTCTTTCCTATCTTTTTGCATGAGATTTATAAAAAGTTTTGTTTGGAAATAATTTCAAACTTATAGACAAATTGTAAAAATAATAATAGTGTGATCCAGAGTGACTAAACACACAGGAACCTCAAGGTAAGGGAGGTAGAAAAAGAAAGCAGGGGGTTGGGAGCAGAAGAGAAAGGTTTTAAAGAGGGAGAGACCCTTCAGTCACCCTGGGTCGAGTACAAAGGCACCGTCATAGCTCACTGCAACCTCAGAATCCTGGGCACAAGAAATCCTGCTGCAGCCTCCTCAGTTGCTTGGACTGCAGGTGTGTGCCACCACCACACCTGGGTAATTATTTTCTATTTTTAGTAGAGACAGGGTCTGGCTCTTGTTTGGGCTGGTTTTGAACCACTGACCTCGAGTGAGCCTCTCACCTCGGCCTCCCATGGTGCTGCATTCCAGGTGTGAGCCACACCTGAGCAAACTTTGTCTTTTACATTATACTTCACTTTTGGGGTTTGGTTGCCTCTATAGTAAAGATTTTTATACTGACTGGATGCACCTGGAATCATGATTGCAGACTCCTTCACTGATTCCTTACAGAGACTCTGGCTGTAGGAACCCAGAGCAAGTTTCTTACAAACCTGCTCCTCCCACCTAGAGCCTTAACAGTCAAGCTTTTTGATGGACAGCTGTCATTGACTCTGTGTGTACATGCTCCCGCACTTCCATTTGTTTATTTCCATTTAACTTAGTTTATCTAACACCAAAAACATAGACAAAGAGAATTGCCATAAATATCCAAAAGTAATTGCATATCTATGAAATCATTTGTAAATCATTTCTTTCTTTTTCATTTTTTTCACACTCAGCATTTGTAGATCCTTAAAGATAAATTCAACATACTAGCAAGAATAAAATTATACCATCTTAATCCTTTCCCAGGACAAAGGCATATCGGCATCTGCCAGATAATGAGGTGCTCAGGTGGTTCACAATCAGGAGAGAGAGGCCGTGTTCAGGGGAAACCAGGCACAGTTCGCAGAAAAAAACTAGCACGACCCTGAAGCCTGGAAGTATCACCATAATTTTCACATTCGTTTTGGTTCAGAATGGCAGGGCCAACCAGATTTAGAGTCCTAGACTAGTGAATCCAGTGTGAATCCCTGCACAGTTAGCTGCACAGAGATGAGGGGTTCACTGATCCCTGGAGAACTTACTTTTTAGCTCATGATTGAAGTTAGTGATCATTTTTCTCTTATAGGTTCTCAATAGAGTACAATTACAATCCTTTTATAACGGCTTGGTGCCTACGGCTCAATCGGCTAAAGCGCCAGCCACGTACACCTAAGGTGGCGGGTTCAAATCCCCGGCCCGGCCCGCCAAACAACAATGATGGCTGCAACCAAAAAATGGCCGGCGTTGTGGCAGACGCCTGTGGTCCCAGCTACTTGGGAGGCGGAGGCAGGAGACTTGCTTGAGCCCAGGAGTTGGAGGTTGCTATGAGCTGTGATGCCATGGCACTCTACCCAGGGGGATAGCTTGAGGCTCCGTCTCAAAAAAAAAAAAAAGAGTTTGAAGTTACTATGAGTTGTGACACTACGGTACTCTACAGAGGGTAACAGCGTGAGACTCTGTCTCAAAAAAATTTTTTTTCTCTAATGAAATTAATTTCTCTAGAAAAATTCAATTTAAATTTAATTTTAAATTTCTTTTTTTTTTTTTTTAAATTGAGACAGTCTCATTTTGTTGCCCTCTATAGAATGTGGTGGTGTCATAGCTCACAGCAGTCTCGAACTCTTGGGCTCAAGCTATTCTCTTGCCTCATCCTCCCTGGTAGCTAGGACTACAAGCACCTGCCACAATGCCTGGCTATTTTTTTTTTTTATTGTTGTTGTTGTTCATTTGTTTAGCAGAACCAGGCTGGGTTCAAACCCACCAGCCCTGGTGTATATGGCTGGTGCCCTAACCACTGAACTATAGATGCCAAGCCAATTTTAAATTTCTTTAATTAAAAATGACATCCAGTGGATTTGGAGTTCACAAAATTAAATAAAAAAGTATGTTGAACATGTTTTCATAAACTTCTTTTGTGTTTTCTTTTCTTTTTTTTTTTTTTTTTTGGAGACTGAGTCACTCTGTTATCCAGGATAGAATACAGTGTTGTCAGCCCAGCTCAGAACAACTTCAAGCTGTGGGCTCAAGCAATCTTCCTGCCTTAGCCTCCCGAGTAGCTGGGACTACATGCACCAGCCACAGTGCCCAGCTCAGTTTGTCTTATATGTATCATTCGTTCAGTAGCTTATCTAAGAAATCTTTACTTAATCTAAGATCACAAAGATTTTCTTCTGTGTTTTCTTCAGAATTTCAAAATTTCTTCAAAGTTTCAAAATTTTAGGTTTCATATATAGGTCTGGGGGCTATTTTGAATTAATTTTTTATATGTGGTAAGGTATTGAGGGATTATTCTTTTTCATTTTTTGTTTTTTTGAGATAGAGTCTTACTTTGTCACCTTTAGTAGAGTGCCATGGCATCATAGCTCACAGCAACTTTATACTCTTGGGCTTGAGCGATTCTCTTACGTCAGCCTCCCGAGTAGCTGGGAAGCATGAGCCACTATACCCAGCTAGTTTTTCTATTTTTAGTAGAAATGGGGTCTCACTCTTTCTCAGGCTAGTCTCGAACTCCTGAGCTCAAGCAATTTGCCTACCTTAGCCTCCCAGAGTGTTTGGATTATAGGCGTGAGCCACCACACCCTGCTGGGATTATTATTTTGATTGATTTAACTTGTTAAAATGTTATTAATTTTTATATCTGTGTTCATGAGGGATATTATCTATAGTTTTCTTGAAATTTTCATCTTTCTCTGGTTTTGATATCAGAGTAATGCTGTTTACTATTGTGATGCAGGATTGCACAAGGACAGAGAGTACTTGAAACTATCAGAAATCAAGGACAGCTTCTCTTCCTTTGCCTCCAGTTTGTCTTCCTACTTCTTTCTTTCTCTGGAACTATACAGTGCTTTTTCTGTGCTCCTCTCTGTGCTTCTGATGCTTCCCTCTATCTAAGAGATAAAGTAGCCTAGTTTAGTTCTGTATGCATGAAGGAGAAACTACTGTGAAGTGGGGAGGTGTCCCCTGACTCCTTTTATTATCTTACATGGGGAGAAATGCTGGGAAAAGGTACTCCTTCCCTGCCCGTCACTTTCCTCCTTTGTTTGAGGCACTAAGAGATAGGGTTACTTTTTATTTTATAATAGAACTATTAAAACTATAGATAAGCATAAGTTATATCTAGAGATTTCTTACTGTTTTTTTTTTGAGACAGTGTCTCACTTGATCACCTTGGTAGAGTGCCATGGCATCTTAGCTCACAGCAACAGCAAACTCAAACTCTTGGGTTCAAGTGATTCTCTTGCCTCAGCCTCCCAAGTAGCTGGGACTGCAAGCATCTTTACAATGCCTGGCTATTTTTTAGAGATGGGGTCTTGCTCTGGCTCTGGTTGGTCTCAAACCTGTAAGTTCAGGCACCCGCCTCAGCCTCCCAAGTGCTGTGATTATAGGCATGAGCCATCATGCCCTCTGCCCCCAAGTTCTTTTTTTTTTTAAAACATTGCACATTTCCTTTGTTGCAATATACATTATTTATCTTTGGCAAGGGAGATAGAAAGCTTATGGTACTTTGATGTAGGAACAGTGTTCATAATTTGTTCTTTTCTTAGAGAGGGAAGAAGATATCGTGGCTAATGTATATATGCATTTATAATGTGACATTCTCAAAAAAGCAAACTATTGGGAAGGAAAAAAGATCAATGGTTGTTAGGGGCTGCAGGTAGAGAAGTAGCTGGCTGTACAGGACATGAGGGAGTTTGGGAGGAGCATGGAATTGTTTTATAAGTGCATACATCTGTAAACTGTACACAGAAAGGACATATATAAATTATAATTATAAAAAGCTTGATTTTTTTTAAAACCCTCTGTTTTATAAAGGACTGGGGAAATATAGGATAGGGCTTCTGTTTTTTTACATAGCAGTAGCACTCTGTACATAGTGCTTTATACCTCCATGGGTGTTAACAGTAGCAGGACTTACTATAAACCCGTAGTAGTAGTTAAAATTGTGGTATAGACACAGATATTTAATAAAATAATAGGCTGGAAACAAATCCATGTTGTGACAACTAGAAATATCTTAAAAGAAACAAACCCATGTTATATATAAGAACTTGACACATGACATACATATCATTGCAAATCAGAAAGGAAAGGATGGGAATTCAATAACTGATACTGGGATAATTGGCATGTACAAAAGATTAAATTATATCCCAGGAAAATGAATTTCAGCTGGATTAAAGACCTACATTTAAAAGGCAAAACAGGGCGACGCCTGTGGCTCAAAAGGGTAGGGCACCAGTCCCGTATGCTGGAGGTGGTGGGTTCAAACCCAACACTGGACAAAATAAATAAATAAAAATAAAAGGCAAAACAATAAAAATTAATGACATAAATCATAAAATATCTTCAGGGCATGGTGTCTGTAGCTCAGTGGCTAGGGCACCAGCCACATACACTGGAGTTGATGGGTTCAAATCCAGCCCAGGCCTGCTAAACAATAAGGACAACTACAACAAAAAAATAGCTGGGCATTGTGGCAGGCGCCTGTAGTCCCAGCTACTTGAGAGGCTAAGGCAAGAGAATTGCTTAAGCCCAAGAGTTTGAGGTTGCTGTGAGCTGTGACACCACGGCACTTTACCAAGGGCAACAGCTCGAGACTATGTCTCGAAAAAAAACTTCAGTATACCAGGCTAAGTAAGGTTTTCTTAAGACTTAGACAGTATGGCCAATAGAGGAAAAGAAAGCCCTTATAAAACCTGGAACATTGAGTGGACTCCTCAGAGGTATAGAAGATCATATAAAATATACTACTGTTGATTTTCTAAAGGAGTAACACTAGTAAGATATATATTTATTACTTAATTATAGGGAGGAACTTTGGAAGAAAATACAGGAAACTAATAATAGTGGTTATCTTATAGTAAGAGGAGATTGCAGATGGAAGTTAGGATTGAAGTTCACTGTATACTGGTAATATATTGGATTTTAAACCATGTAAATATGTTAACCTACCTAAAAAATAAGTTTGTAAATATAACACTTTTTTTTTTTAGAGATAGAGTCTCACATTATTGCCCTCAGTAGAGTGCCATGGTGTCACAGCTCACAGCAACTTCCAACTCCTGGGCTTAGGTGATTCTTTTGTCTCAGCCTCCTGAGTAGCTGGGACTGTAGGCACCCACCACAACATCCGGCTATTTTTTTGTTGCAGTTTGGCCAGGGCTGGGTTTGAACCGGTCACCCTTGGTATATGGGGCTGGCGCCTTACTGAGCCACAGGTAGTGCCCCACACTTTTTATTTACTAATGAAATATGCAAATATAATAAAGACTCATAATGAAAGATCGACTTTTCATATTATGATGTTAAATTTTGGTAAATTCTTTTTTTTTGGCCAGGGCTGGGTTTGAACCTGCCACCTCCAGCATATGGGGCTCCCTACTCCTTTGAGCCACAGGTGCCACCCAAATTTTGGTAAATTAAAAAATGAAAACAAAAAATTGCTTTTTTTTTTTTTTTCTATAGGGGATGAAAGAACAGAAACTTGAAGCCAAAAAGAAGCGTAATGAAGAAATAGAGGCAGAAAGACAAATTCTTGATCTCGAAGAAGCAATACATAAACAAGGAGAAAGAAAAAAGGCCATTGAACATGCAAAGCAGTATCAATTCTACCAGACAGAAAGAGTGAAAAACTTTCATGTACTACTTGGGGTTTTTTTTGTATTTTTATATATATTTTACATATATCTCTACACAATTTGACATTATTTTCTTAAAATACTATAATTTTTTTTGTAGTCAGGACTTCTTCTTAGTAGAGTTATGAAAGAACGTGATGCTCAGATTGAATTCCAAAAGAGTAAGAGGAAGACAGATAAAAAATGGGAGGAACAATTGAAACTCAATATTGAAAAAGCTTTTAAAGAAGAACAAGAAAAAGCAGAAAAACAACATAGAGAACGAGTGGCTCTTAGCAAAGATCATCTAAAACAGTATGTGTGTTCATGAATTACCTTTTTTATAATGTTCTGAAAAATTGTTATTTTTTTTCTGAAAAAAATAATACATGAAGAATAATTAGTAGGAAAAGTACAAAGAAATATGTTAAAAATCACTGTCACTTCCTTACCCAGAGATTGTGAAATGGTCACTACTACAATAATAATGTAGCTTTACAACAACACAACCTAGTGGCATACAACAATAGACCCTTATTTCTCATGCATCTGTGGGTTGGCTGATAGAGGCTAGACTCAGACAAGCAGCTTTTCTTCAAGATACTGGACTGGCTGGGTTTGTTTGTTGTTTGGGAGGGTTGTGATCCACTCTATGTGTTTCATTGTGAGGTCCTGGATGAAACAGTCACTTGAGGGAAGGTTTTCATATAGTATTGACAGAGATGCAAGAAAGTGAGCATGGGCTTGCAAAAATACAACTAATTCCAAAGTCAAAGGACGAGGAAGTATACTTGGCCTATCACGAGTCTAAAGCAAGTCAAATGGCCAGCTCCAATAATTATGGAACACAGTAGACATCAATGAAAGTGGGAAGTTACGGGCGGGTGCCTGAGGCTCAATGGGTAGGGCACTGGCCCCATATACTAAAGGTGGCAGGTTTGAACCTGGCTCTGGCCAGCTAAAACAGCAATGAGAATTTCAACAACAACAAAAAAATTGCTGGGTGTTATAGTGGGTGCCTAAAGTCCCAGCTACGTGGGAGGCTGAGGTAAGAGAATTGCTTAAGCCTGAGAGCTTGAAGTTGCTGTGAGCTGTGACGCCATAGTACTCCACCATGGGTGACAAAGTGAGACTGTCTCAAAAAGAAAAGAGAGAAAGAAAGTGAAAGTGGGAAGTTGCTATTATTGTTTTGCTGTTTAGCCATGAAACTTTCTTTTTTGTGGTGGAGGGTTCAGGCTCATTGAAATATAATATGTTTAGTAAAATTCACCTTTAAAAAAGCATATAGCTGTCTGAGTGCAGTGGCTAACGCTTAGAATCCTAGCACTCTGGAAGGCTGAGGCAGGTGGACTACTTGAGTTTGAGATCAGCCTCAGCAAAAACAAGACCCCATCTCTACTAAAAATACAGAAAATAGCCAGGTGTCATGGAAGGAGCCTGTAGTTCCAGCTGCTTGGGAGGTTGAGGCAAGAGGATCTCTTGAGCCTAAGATTTTTTTTTTTTTTTTTTGAGACAGAGCCTGAAGCTATCGCTCTAAGTATAGTGCCATGGCATTACAGCTCATAGCAACCTCTAATTCCTGGGCTTAAGCGATTCTCTTGCCTCAGCCTCCCAAGTAGCTGGGACTATAGGTGTCTGCCACAACACCCGGCTATTTTTTGGTTGTAGTTGTCGTTGTTTGGCAGGCCTGGGATGGATTCGAACCTGCCAGCTCTGGTGTGTGTGGCTGGCGCCTTAGCCACTTGAGCTATAGGCGCAGAGCCTGAACCTAAGATTTTGAGGTTGCTGTGAGCTATGATGCCATAGCACTCTACCCAGCGTGACAGAGTGAGATTGTATCTCAAAGAAATAAAATAAAATAAGCATATAGCTGCATAACTACCACCCAACTCAAGATGTAGAACATGTCTATTACCCCCAAAAGTTCCCTCATGTCCCTTTGTACTATGTTCTATCCTCCACTTCTAGCCTCTTGAAATTGTTGATCTACTGATGCAGACTTTTTTCCTTAGCACATATACTCATATTTTATAAAATGAAATTGGATCAACAGCATTGTTTTATTAAATGCTTTTTTAGTTTGTCGTATATACAATTATTTTCCAAAATCACATGTCTAAGTGATAGGGATGTCGATTCTCAGGACACATATACTGCCAAATTGTGTATTTTCCAGTTATTTCAATCCTTAGCAAAAAATGGAAGAGAAACCTTTGGGTTTATTGTAATTTTTTTATTTGACAGTGTAAAGTCTAAGGGTTTATACAAGTAAGGAACAAAGCCACTGGCAAAGGGAGTCAAATATTTGTCCAGTGAGTCACTTGTGTTTGAGAAATCTTTCTTCTATACTGTATCTCAGAGATAAGTAAAGGTAACAATTTACCTCTTCACAGGCCATCCACCCTCCTATAGCCTTTATATGCAGACTGTGTTTAGGCCACAAGATCCCCTTTCCTTGTGGTATTTGGCAGTAGGTTAGAGGTTTAGGATTTGTTTTAGCTGTTTCTTTGGCATGTCTTCAGAACAGTCTAGGGAATATTCAGGCTCTGAAGACAGTGTAAATTCCTTTACCTATTCCTCCCAGTGGACTCTTTCTTGTGGATGGTGGCTAGATGATACATATGCTCAGTGCACTTTCAACTACCCTATTTTCCCTGGAAATCTCTTGAAAATTCAGGTATATGGGTAAGACCCTCTTTTAATTACTAGTAATGGTATAGAATTTCCCATATTGGTTGAATTCTGGGAAATTAAGAGAGGAAGAATGTTCAACATGTAAGTTTGAGTTGCTAATTTGTTTCCAGAAATCCTACTATTTAAATTTATTTATTTATTTATTTTGAGACTCACTTTGTAGAGTGTGGTGGCATCATAGCTCACAGCAACCTCAAACTCTTGGGCTTAAGTAATCCTCTTGCCTGAGCCTCCCAAGTAGCTGGGACTACAGGTGCCTGCTACAATGCCTGCCTATTTTTTAGAAACGGGATCTCACTCTTGCTCAGGCTGGTCTAGAATTCCTCAACTCAGGCAATCCACCTGCTTTTTTTTTTCTTTTGAGACGGAGCCTCAAGCTATCCCCCTGGGTAGAGTGCCATGGCATCACAGCTCATAGCAACCTCCAACTCCTGGGCTCAAGAGAGTCTCCTGCGTCCGCCTCCCAAGTAGCTGGGACCACAGGCGCCTGCCACAATGCGCGGCTATCTTTTGGTTGCAGCCATCACTGTTGTTTGGCAGGCCCGGGCTGGGGACTCGAACCCGCCACCTTAGGTGTATGTGACTAAAGCCCTAGCCAATTGAGCCACAGGCGCCGAGCCAATCCACCTGCTTTGGCTTTCCAAAGTGCTAGGATTATGGGTTAAATTTATTTATTTATTTATTGGAGACAGAGTCTCAAGCTGTTGCCCTGGGTAGAGTGCCATAGCGTCACAGCCCACAGCAACTTCAAACTCTTGGGCTTAAGCGATTCTCTTGCCTCAGCCTCCCAAGTAGCTGAGACTACAGGTACCTGCCACAACACCTGGCTATTTTTTTGTTGCACTTGTCATTGTTGTTTTAGCTGGCCTGGGCCGGGTTTGAAACCTCCAGCCTTGGTGTATGTGGCCAGCTCCCTACCCATTGAACTACAAGCACTGCCCTAAATTTATTTTTTTAATTAAAAAAATTTTTTTTTGCACCACAGTTTTTACTCTATTGCTCTGGGTTAGAGTGCTGTGGTGTTAGCCTAGCTCACAGCAACCTCACACTCCTAGACTCAAATGATCCTCCTGCCTCAGCCTCTGGAATAGCTGGGACTATAAGCATGCACCACCAGTTTTACCTAATTTTTCTATTTTTAGTAGAGACAGGGTCTTACTCTTGCTCAGGCTGATCTTGAATTCCTGAGCTCAAGTAATCCACCTGTCTTGGCCTGCCAGAGTGCTAGGATTACAGGCATGAACCACTGTACCTGGCTCATTCATACCTTTATTCAACATCCTCCATTTACCAGTCACTGAGAATAGAGAGATGAGTACAATATAGTCTTCTTAAGAAGTTCACAATCTGGCTGGGCGTGGTGGCTCACACTTGTAATCCTAGTACCCTGGGAGGCTGAGGCTGGTGGGTTGCCCTAAGCTCAGACGTTCGAGACTATCATGAGCCAGAGTGAGACCCCATCTCTACCAAAAAAAAAGCTGGGTTCTGGTAGGCATCTATAGTTCCAGCTACTTGGGAGGCTGAGACAAGAGAATCACTTAAGCCCAAGAGCCAAAGGTTGCTGTGAGCTATGACACCATAACATTCTACTGAGAGGTTCAAAGTGATAAAAATAAAGAAAGAGCAGTGCCTGTGGCTCAGTGAGGAGGGCACTAGCCCCATATACCAAGGGTGGTGGATTCAAACCCAGTCTCGGCCAAACTGCAACAAAAAAATTGCTGGACGTTGTGGCAGGTGCCTGTAGTCCCAGCTACTTGGGAGGCTGAGGCAAGTGAATCACCTAAGCCCAGGAGTTGGAGGTTGCTATGAGCTGTGACGCCATGGTACTCTACCAAGGGCAAAAAAAAAACCCCAAAAATTAAGGAAAAAAAAAAGAAAAAACCTTCAAACTAAGAAGGCTGAAAGCCAATTGAAAGCAAAATTAAAGCCAAACAAAACAAACAAAAAAAGAAGTTCACAATCAGGGAAAGGAGCATATAAAAATGGAATAAATAGGCTCGGCACCTGTGGCTCAAGTGGCTAAGGCGCCAGCCATGTACACCCAAGGTGGCGGGTTTGAATCCAGCCCGGCCCACCAAGCAACAATGATGGCTGCAACCAAAAAAAAAAAAATAGCCGGGCATTGTGGCGGGCATCTGTGGTCCCAGCTACTTGGGAGGCTGAGGCAGGAGACTCGCTTGAGCCCAGGAGTTGGAGGTTGCTATGAGCTGAGATATCACGGCACTCTACCCAGGGGGACAGCTTGAGGCTCCTGTCTCAAAAAAAAAAAAATGGAATAAATAATTAGAACATAATGATAAATATTTTGGCAAATATATGTAGAGGGTGTATGGAACCATGTAAAATGGATATCTGACCCAGTCTAAAAAAAGATTTTCAGAAGAGATTGGTGCCTGCCTTTAATTCTGAAGAATTGAATATGAATAACCCATGCAAAAATGGGCTGTACAAATATTTTAAGCAGAAGAAATAGCACACGTAAAGGCCCAGAAGTTGAGTCAGACTATGGTGGATTTGGGAGAACTACAAGTAGTCAAGATGGCTGTAGTACAGAGGAAGGGGGGCACTCTCAAAGATAAGTTTAGAGAGAGAAGCTGGGACCAGATCATGATGTGCTTTGTAAGCCATGTGCCTTAAGGTCTGCCAAATTTTGAAATGACTATCCTCTTTGGGCAAAGAACATATTTTAATTATGTTGATCACAAAGAAATAGAAATTACAGGATACCAAGAGGCAAGACTCTTTTTGTATGCCCTAGTTTTGTGTTTGTTTTGAGACAGGCTCTCACTCTGTCACCCAGGCTGGAGTGAAGTTGAGTGCTCATAGCTCACTGCAGCCTCAAAACTCCTGGACTCAGCCTCTAGAATAGGTAGGACTGCAGGTGTGGGCTATCACACCCAGCTCATTTAAAAAATATTTTCTGTAGACATATTTTCTGTTGCCTGGGCTGGTCTCAAACTCCTGGCCGTAAGCAATCTTGCCACCTAGTCCTCCCAAAGTGTTAGCCACCGAGCTGGGCCAAATCTAATTCATTTCTTAAAAACATAACCTATTTGTATGCTTTTCTCTCTCAATTATAATTATGATTTTGCTTTAGAATAAAGGAACATGAAGAAGAAGAAGAAAAAAGGAAACAATATGAAGAAAAAGATGCTAAGGAAATAAAGCGACAGAATTCATTATATGAAATAGAAAAGAGAAAAAAACAAGAAAAGAGAAAGGAAGAAATACATGAAAGCAGGAGACTGTTTTTTGTAAGTTAAAAGTACAAAATATGTACAAAGTCAGATGCCTAACTTTTTTATTAATGCATAATATTTATATTTATTTATGAGGTATATGTGGTATTTTGATATATATGTACAATGGGTAATGATCAAGTCAGGGTTATCCATGACCTTGAACATTTATTATTTCTTTGTGTTGGGAACATATGAAGTGTTCTATTCTAGTTATATGGAAATAAATAATATATTGGGATTTTTATTTTATTTTATTTTTTTGAGATAGAGTCTTACTACTTCACCCTTGGTAGAGTTCTATGGCATCACAGCTCACAGCAACCTCCAACTCTTGGACTTAAGCGAATCTCTTGCCTTAGCCTCCTGAGTAGCTGGGACCACAGGTGCCTGCCACAATGCCTGGCCATTTTCTGGTTGCAGTTGTCATTGTTGTTTAGCAGGCCTGGGCTGGGCTCGAACCTGCCAACTTCAGTGTATGTGGCTGGTACCCTATTCACTGAGCTACAGGGGCTGAGCCTAATATATCATTTTAACTATAGTCACCTTACTGTGCTATCAAACACTAGAACTTATCCTTCTTCTATCTATACTTCCAATCCTATAGTTCTACCCTACCCCCAACTCCCTTTCCAGCCTCTAGTAACTACCATTCTACTCTCTACTTTCGTGACATCTTTTTTGGCTGACCACAATACCCAGCTATTTTTTTTGTTGCAGTTCAGCTGGGGCCAATTTGAACCTGCGACTCTCAGTATATTGGGCCGGTGCCCTACCCACTGAGCCACCAGCGCCACCTGCTCTCCTGCTTCTTGAATTTAATTGTGTTTTTCTCTCGTGTGGTCCTGTAGTTGCTGATCTACTACTATTTTCAGATTAGCACTAAGTGCATAGGATGTTTTCTTTTTCATTCTTCAGGTACTTATTTAGGAGAATGTTCTTCAAATCCCTATAGGTAAATACAAAAGATGCAAAATCTCCATCTTTTTTGTGACTAAATAGTATTTTATGTTACACAAATGCCACAATTCATTCATCCATTGAATGGTTGATGGGCACTTGGGTTGTTTCCACATCTTTGCAATTGGGAATTGAGGTGCTGTAAACATTTGAGTGCAAATGTCCTTATGATAATATGATTTCTTTTCCTTCTGGGTAAATACCTAGTAATGAGATTATGGGGTCAAATGGATCTACTTTTAGTTCTTTGAGGATTCTCTATGCTTCTTTCCAAAAAGGCTGTGCTGGTTTGTAATCCCATCAACAATGCATAAGTAGGCTTGGTGCCTGTGACTCAAGTGGCTCAGCTACATACACCTGAGCTGGCGGGTTTGAATCCAGTTCAGGCTGACATCAACAATGATGGGCATTGTGGCAGGCGCCTGTAGTCCCAGCTACTTGGGAAGCGAAGAATCGCTTGAGCCCAGAGTTGGAGGTTGCTGTGAGCTGTGATGCCACAGCACTCTATCCAGGGTGACAGCTTGAGGCTCTGTCTCAAAAACAAACAAACAAACAAACAAAAAAACAATGCATAAGTATACCACTCTCTCTGCCCCGCCACCAGCATCTACAGCTTTGGTACCTTGTAGTGTGGGCTCTTCTTACTGGTGTTAAGTGATACCTCAAAGTGGTTTTATTTATTTTTATTTTTTGAGACAGACTCTCACTCTGTCACCCTGGGTAGAGTGCCATGGTGTCATAGCCCACAGAAACCTCAAACTCTTGGGCTTGAGCAGTCCTCTTGGCTCAGTCTCTGGAGTAGCAGGAGGGAGGGTTGTCTATTCAGAGTTACTGATTCACCAGGATTGGACAGAGACCAGCTAAAAACAAGATAGAGCCACTTAGTCCCACCACACCAAGCGGGTCCCTAGTGTCTCTGGCCATAGTACTGTACAGGTCCTTTGCGAAGCTGTAGGGGAAAACCTGTAGTTACCAGTCCCAGGTCTTGGGCAAAGGGCTGGTTAATCACTACTCTAGGAGCCCCCAATCCAATTTCACCTTATTTCCTCCTCTAACCAAACGGTGAAAAAAATAATCATAAAGCAGAATCAGCGGAAAAACTCTGGCAACATGAATAATCAGTGTAGATCAACTCTTCCAAGGAACAACAAGGTGGATACACTAGAAGATCCCATCCATAAACAAATGGCTAAGATGTCAGAAATCAAATTCAGAATTTGGATTGCAAATAAGATTAACAGAATGGAGGTAAAGTTGGAATTAGAGGAACTGTTGGTGGGGCTGGGGGAAGAGAGCTTCCCCGCATGGGACAAGTTGCCGGCAGCACCCCATGGAGCAGAAGAGGAGAGAGCATGGAGCTGGAGAGGATTGTCAGTGCAGCCCTCTTTGCCTTTGTCCAGACTCACCTCTCAGAGGCTGACCTCAGTGGCTTGGATGAGGACATCTTCTCCTATGTGCTTGGGGTCCTGGAAGACCTGGGTCCCTTAGGCCCATTGAAGGAGAACTTCACCAAGATGATGGAGGCCTATGTTCCTGGCTTCACCCTTATACCCTGGAGTACAATAGGGGACATGATGCAGAAGCTCTCTGTATCCAGCTAAACTGAGTTTCATTTATGATGGAGAAATTAAATACTTTAATGACATTCACATGTTGAAGAAATTTGCCGTAAGTAAACCATCTTTCCAGGATATTCTCAGACCTATCCTCCATAATGACCAGCATAATCCTCTACCACCAAAGTAAACTCACCGAGAAACTTTTGATCAAATTCCAACTTCTATAGTGGCGAAAGGATTAAAAATGTCCACTGGACTTTTGAAAAACTTGATACCCAAAATACTACCAGGCTTATTAATACTCTCAATTAATGTGAATGGCTCAAATTGGCCTGTAAAGAGGCACAGGTTGGCTGACTGGATACAAAAACTCAGGCCAGATATCTGCTGCATATAAGAATCTCATCTTACCTTAAAAGATAAATACAGACTCAGGGTGAAGGGATAGTCATTTGTATTTCATGCAAATGGCAATTAGAAAAAAGCAGGTGTTTAAATTTTATTCACAGATACAATAGGCTTTAAACCAACAAAAGTAGGGAAAGATAAGGATGGTCACTTTATATTTGTTAAGGGCAACACTCAACATGATGAGATTTCAATTATTAACATTTATGCACCCAACCAGAATGCACCTCAATTTATAAGAGAGACTGTAACAGACATGAGCAACTTGATTTCCTATAGCACTATAATAGTCAGAGATTTTAACACCCCTTTGGCAGTTTTGGATAGATCCTCCAATAAGAAATTAAGCAAAGAAATTTTAGACTTAAACTTAACCATTCAACAATTGGATTTAACAGATTTCTACAGAACATTCCATCCTAACAAAACTGAATACACATTCTTCTCATCAGCCTATGGAGCATACTCCAAAATTGATCACATTTTAGGTCGCAAGTCTAACCTCAGCAAATTTAAAAGAATAGAAATTATTCCTTGCATCTTCTCGGACTGTCATGGAATAAAAATTGAACTCAGTAACAACAGGAATCTGCATACTCATACAAAAACATGGAAACTAAATAACCTTATGCTGAACGATAGCTGGGTCATAGATGAGATTAAGAAGGAAATTACCAAATTTTTGGAACAAACAATAGTGAAGACATGAATTACCAGAATCTCTGGGATATCGCTAAGGCAGTCCTAAGAGGGAAATTTATAGTATTGCAAGCCTTCCTTAAGAGAGCGAAAAGAGAGGAAGTTGACAACTTAAATAGAACATCTCAAACAACTGGAAAAGGAAGAACATTCCAATCCCAAACCCAGAAGAAGAAAAGAAATAACCAAGATTAGAGCAGAATTAAATGAAATTGAAAACAAAAGGATTATACGACAGATCAATAAATCAAAAAGTTGGTTTTTGAAAAGGTCAATAAAATAGATAAACCTTTGGGTAACCTAACCAGGAATAAAAGAGTAAAATCTCTAGTTTCATCAATCAGAAATGACAAAGATGAAATAACAACAGACTCCTCAGAGATTCAAAAAATCCTTTGATGTAATGGTATCTTTCAAAACTATTAAGAAATGAGTATAATTGTGATAGATGTGTTAAATGCATCAGTGTACAAAGTTACGATTTAATAAAAAATCCTTAATGAATATTACAAGAAACTCTATTCTCAAAAATATGAAAATTTGAAGGAAATAGATCAAAACATGGAAGCATGCCACCTTCCTAGACTTAGCCAGAATGAAGTGGAAATGTTGAACAGGCCTGTATCAAGCTCTGAAATAGCATCAACTATTTACCATTTCCCTGAAAAAAAAAGTCTGGGACCAGATGGCTTCATATCAGAATTCTCCCAAACCTTTAAAGAATTCTACCAAACCTCTTTACTTAATCTTACTATTACTTAACCTTTTCCAAAATATAGAAAAAGAAGACTACCCAACACATTCTATGAAGCAAACATCACCTTGATCCCCAACCCAGGAAAAGACCCAACAAGAAAAGAAAATTAAGACAAATATCCCTAATGAATATCGATGCAAAAATATTCAATAAGATCCTAGCAAACAGAATCCAGCAACACATCAAGCAAATGATACACCATGACCAAGTGGGTTTTATCTCAGGGTCTCAAGGCTGGTTCAATGTATATAAATCTATAAATATAATTCATCACATAAACAAAAAAACAAAGACCATATGATTCTCTTAATTGATGCAGAAAAAGCTTTTGATCATATCCAGCATCCTTTCATGATTGGAACACTTAAGAAAATGGTATAGCAGG
This sequence comes from Galagoides demidoff, assembly GCA_963574575.1. Lineage (NCBI taxonomy): Eukaryota > Metazoa > Chordata > Mammalia > Primates > Galagidae > Galagoides > Galagoides demidoff. The sequence goes on from CAUYQV010009642.1 coordinate 32,430, forward strand.
GACATTTCTTTCTTTCTTTCTTTTTTTTTTTTTTTTGAGACGGGGCCTCAAGCTATCCCCCTGGATAGAGTGCCATGGCATCACAGCTCATAGCAACCTCCAACTCCTGGGCTCAAGCGAGTCTCCTGCCTCCACCTCCCAAGTAGCTGGGACCACAGGCACCTGCCACAACTCCCGGCCATTTTTTGGTTGCAGCCGTCATTGTTTGTTTGGCGGGCCCGGGCTGGGGATTCGAACCCGCCACCTTAGGTGTACGTGGCTGGTGCTTTAGCTGATTGAGCCACAGGCGCCCAGCCTGAACTTCTTTTGAAAATAATTTAATTAATGATCTTTAAACATTTTTGTGGAACACCTAAAATCCTCTCATGGCACACCAGGTCAAAGTCATTGATTTATAGTAACTTTAGCCTAAATGTCACTGAATTATGTAAGTCATGGCAAGGAGACAATTTATAATCCATTGAAGAGTCATGGCATGAAAATAAAGTGTTAATGTTTCATAAAGAGTCATAATAAAAATGCATTTTTTTATTAATAAACTTACCTCCGATGGAGAGACTCAGAAAATTTAAGGCTGGCATAAATAAATTCTTTAACTTGAATGTAAATATGAGGCACAGACTGAGACATGGGGAACTTCTTTGGGAAAGGTTGCTATAGAAAGAAAAGTTGAAATTTTAGAAAGATATACATATTTTTTCTAGAAATTTTAGAAAAAGACCAAAAAATGCAAACTTAAATTGACTACAAATTTGAATTAACAGTAAATACCTGCATCAAGAACAGTAAAGTTTTTGATACAGGTATTTACTATTATGTTTCCATATTATTTTTGATATTTTAAAGAAAACCAAATATTTCTGAAGAAAATAATGTGGCAATTTATTGTTGTTTCTTAAATTATCTTATCAGACTTCAAACCTCTGGTGGGTTCTGATTATGAACATTCTATAGTAGATGGCTAGCTGTCTACTTCTCTGTATCCATAATATAAGAATCAGAGTGACCATGAAAGTTATAGGCCAGCTTCCTGGCTCAGAGTGATCTGATAATTCTAAGATTCTCTTGACTTACCTTCAGTAAAGGCTTCATGTCAATTCAAGTAGATAACCAGTAAATTCCACAATGCCTAGAGCACCTTTCAGTAGCTTTCTGACCACTATACCCTCTAACATACGCACGCAACCAAGTGTGCTTCTTGGCTAAACTACTTTTTCAGCCAATGTCCATTTGAAAATTAGTCTCCAGATGGTAAATTTTCCCTAAGAGAATTTTTTTATCAAAAAGCTCTTAATTTATACTTCATGCAGTCTAATATGTCACCAATGATCTCCTAGTTGTGAAGTCCAGTGGACTATTCTAGGTCTCATGTTAACTGGCTTTGAAGAACCTGATAAAGTTGGCCCCTTCCTGTTCTGTCATATCTCTCCTTCCTCGTACCTATGTAACCCTGGTTCTCCTCCTGTTTTGCTACCTGCTCTATTCCTACCATTCCTTAATTATTGCCATGTTTCAGAGCTCTATCCTAAACCTTCCTCTCCTAGGATGATCTTGTAAATTCTCATTGCTTTCAATTACCATGCAGGTGCCAATATCTTCTAATCTCCAACTCCAGATCAAATCTTTCCCTTGAAGCCAAATAGCTGCTCATTGAACACTTCCATTTGGCTGTACCATTTAAGACATACTCAACAGGACCAAAAGTGAAATTATCATCTTGTTCCTTAAACTTGCTCCTTTTGTTTCCTATCACATGAATGCTACTACACTCCAAGGCAGAAACTTCATTATCTTACTTGACTCCTTTATCTCCCTATCCCTCACATGGGAATAATTACCAATTCCTGTTGCCCCTACCTCCTAAACAAATCAACTTCCACAACCATGACTCCCATTCACATTACCAATCTCTCTCATCAGGATAACTGCAAAAATCCTCTAGCTGGTTTCCCTGCCACCAGTCTTACTCTTCTCCAATCTATTCTCCATACATAAGCCAAAAAGAGATCTTTCTAAAGAACACATCTGATTATGTTTTTACTGCTTAAAATCAAAATCCTTTGGTGGCTTTGTATAGCACTCAGAATAAAAGTTAAACTAACACTTTACAAGGCCCATTAAGGTCTGACCCTTTCTACTTCTCCAATTACACCTCTTGATCTTCATCTCTTGTACTCCATCACCTTTGACCTTTATGCTACATAATTACAGCCTTTCTGCATGCTGTTTCTTTTATCTTAAACAGTGCCCAACTTCTATGAATTACAATTACCTGTTTATTTTATCTACCTTCACTGGACTATAGGCCCCCTGACAGCAGAGACTAAAAATCTAGCACACAGCACCATGTCTGGTATATTGTAAGTAGATTATAAATATTTTAATTTGTCTTAATGACATAGAGATGTAATATAAATATGTTCTTATTTTAGACAAATGATTCTAATAAAATTAGCATAACTATCTACAAAAGGACAAGTTTATCATGAATGTTTACTCTTACTCCTTTTTCATTTATAATTTATGGTAAAAATAATGAGTTATTTGAGATAGGTGCATACATTTTTGACAGTTTTAATTGAAATTATATTTAATTAGGAAAAAAATAAATATACACACACAACCAAGAGACTATAACTAAATAATTTAGTAACAGGGATTTATTTTTAAGTTATTACATTTAAACTTTCCATGTAGCTTTAACATTTTAACAATTAACAATAGTTTTCTTTTTCAGCCTCGCCAGTGGCTCACACCTGTAATCCTAGTAGTCTGGGAGCCTCAGGTAGAAGGATTGCTTGAGATCAGGAGTTCAAGACTAGCCTGAGCAAGGGCAAGACCCCTGTCTCTACTAAAAACAGAAAAATTAACTGGGCATGGTAGAGAAGCTGAGGCAAGAAGATGGCTTGAGCCCAGGAGTTTGAGGTTGCTATGAGCGAGGTTGAGACGATGACACTCTAGCCTGGGCAACAGAGCAAGACTCTGTCTCACAAAAAACAAAAACAAACAAACAAAAACAAACCCCCCAAGAGTTCTTTTTAATAATGAGCAATATATGGATCAATGAATACAACTCCTAAGGCGCTAATCCTAAGAGGTACTGCATATACTGGAAGTTCTTTATAATAAGCAAAGTTAACCTTCCTTTTAATTATAAAAGCCCTTAGCATAGATTAGTATAAATAGAAGGAACATTAGAGAGTATTTAGTTCCACTTCCTTATTTGATAGATGAGACAGAACTGCCCAAATAAGGTCGGTCCTTCGTCTGTGATAAGCCACAAGCAAAGGTAGCATTCGAATGCAGACCTAGTCCAGTCCTCTTTAGATACTGGCCTGAATAAACCCATTACCAGTAACTAACACAAAACAAAACGAGGCCAAGAGATGAGAAATATTCCAATAATATTTCCTTAACAAGAGCAACTTTGGGTTTCAAAAAATATAGACTAAGAGTAATTATTCTGGTCTTTTATGTGTATTAAAACATAGCTAAGGGCGGTGCCTGTGGCTCAAAGGAGTAGGGCGCCAGGCCCATATGCTAGAGGTGGCAGGTCCAAACCCAGCCCTGGCCAAAAACTGCAAAAAAAAAAACATAGCTATTAGGTGTATGCAATGGCAGTATTAGCTGTGATCTAAAAGCAATGCATTTAATTACTTGGCTCTGTATTTATTGACTTTTACATATAATATGCTCAGTACAGAAATTTACAATGAACAATTCACTCAGAATTCTTGCTCATGCTGAAGGGATAAAAATGTAGAAAAGGACTAAATCATAAACAGTTGGAAAAATAATAAAGAATAAGAAGTAGAAAAAACAAGAATAAAAAAAAACTGGACAGTTATAGAAAATACGATATCCTTTTCTCATGAGATCTGAGTCCACCCTGAGATACTAAATAGGTCCAAGTCTGTATGTTTGTGTGTATGTGGACATGTGCACTCATGTGCATTCCAAGAATATCCTACATGATGATCCACTTCCTGATTGGTCTCTAACTTTTGTTCAGACATACTGACTCCAAAAGTATATATTCCTACTTCAGAAGAAATCTGTAAGTTGCTATTACCTTCACACATCACTTACTTAAATGATGCACACATCAAAGAAATGTTCCTCTTTCCCTAAAATAATCTATTCTTACTACTATAATGTACTTATCTAATTTGGAATTCACCCAAAATTAAATATACCTGCTCTAGGAATCCACCTAACATTTCGGACAATGGCTTCTAGTATCCCCAGGAAAGTCCCTTCTTAACTTCATCAAAACAGTAGTTTAAGTAGTACTTAAAAGTTCATGAAACAATTTTCTCAAATATAATAACATACAAAAAAAATTGCCCTAAAAGAAACTTCTTATTTAGGTTAATGCTATCTAGTAATAATTATCATTAATTTATTTTAAAGAAAATTATTGAATTAAAAACTAGCTTTTACCTTCTCAAGATCTGGATCTTGAAAGGGAAATTTACTGATGACACTTTTATATTCTTCTTCATTGATGATAGGAATGGGGCTATAATTATCTTCTTCAAAAATGTCCCTGTTAAAAAAAGAAAACTAAAAAACTTAATAAAACATATCACTAGAGTGCTGTAAGACAATACCTTAAAGAAACCCAACTATTTCAAAAGCATTTTTAATTTGTCAATTTAAGGTTAAAATAGGAAAACACTGCCTAATCACCTACAATTCTAAAAATTTAATATCAACTAAGTCTTGACCCTCAAAATCCACGTGCAGTCTCCACTTTCCACTAGTTTGTTTTACATCCTCTCAGCACTTTAGCTTTAGTTTTCCAGGCTAGAACAATTCTCAGGATGACATGGTCTGTACGAGCTCATTATCTGTAATTTAAAGTACACCCAAGATATGGGGAATATTCCAGTCATATTTCTTGACAGGAACAATTCTCAAATTGTATTATTCTTGTATTCTCTTCCCAATGAGATTATAAATTCTTGAAGATCAAAATAATGTATATTTATCTCTCATAATGTTGTGATTAGAAAAGGATCTTTTATAGTTAGTAAGGCATAGACATTTATTACTCATCAAATATCTACAAAGCCCACACAGCCCCCTTGTAGTTGGGCAGGGCCATATGACTAGTTTTGACCATGGGGCTATGAATAAAGTATTAAGTGTTGCTTTGAATCTAAAATATTTATGAGTCAATTGTGCAATCCTCCTTCCTATGGTGACAAGAGAGACAATATGTCGATAAGGAAGAATCACAAATATAAATATCTTGGATTTCTGACCACTATATCCACTGTGGACTTCTGTATGAGTGTGAAAAAAAAAATGTGTTCATCTAGGAGCAGTTCATCCATGTGTTTTGTGGCAGCAGCATAACTCAGCCTGATGTAATGTAGCTGCTGCCCAATAATTAATTATTGGTATATGCAAAATTAATTATTTGAACATTTATTCACTATATTCAGTCATCATGGTTTACACTAACCTGAAAACTCCAGCCCATTTCTTAAGAAGTGTTTCATTGTATTGATCTCTTATTTCAAATAAAAGGTCAAAAAGTCGATTCACTGGAAAACCATAACCCTAAAATATGAAGAAAAAGATGATAAACAAGTCAAATATACAAAAATATTCATAAAAAATGTTGAGAATACTAGATAATCACTTGGAAGGGATCACCAGATAATATTGTATGCCATTCCCAAGTTATGGAAAAAATTGATCTCCTTCTGTACTAAGTAAAAAAGAGATCTAATAAAAGGTTTACAAGAATGGAAATTTTTTTCTATTCCATTTCTTCTCTCTTTTTTTCCAGTCAGGATTACAGTGCAGCCTTAATACTTAAAACTGTATTAGAATCAAGACTGGAGAAAAAATTCACAGTAAGTATCTATGTAACTGTGTCTTGGGAAGTGCTACCTAAACAGGACACAAGAAGAAAAGGGAACAGATTCTGTCTGAAACCTGTTCCTTCTGCACCTTCAATTTAATATTGACTTTGTTGTATAGGGAAATTTACATCTTTCCATCAAACATACCCTCCCCAAAACTTTATTTTTTTCCAACTCCAAGCTCATTAAACACTTACCCATATCAGGACCACAAGTTTTCTCTCATCTCACAGAGTTGTCCATTTTACCTTTGTTCTTGATCCAATCTCCTTCCGCAGAAACCATTCCATTGGTTGTCTACCCACTCTATTATGTCTTTAACTTTCACTGGCTCCTTTCCCTAGACTAAATAAACATGCTAAATTTTCTCCAATCTTTAAACTAAGAACAACAGAAGAGACCAAAAACGACCCACCTCAATTTTCTGTAACCTCCTGCTTCTCTGTTTCCTTTCATAGCCAAACCTACTACAGTCTCTCACTCCTATTCCTTTTTTAAACTACTCTAAATAGTGTCATAAGTTATCTTCTAAATATCAAATTCAATGATTACATTCTACCTGATGCCTCTTAATTGAAACTCTCCTGCTTCAAATTCTCTAAGACCACTTTCCTTGTTCTCCTTTTCTATGAACAGTCCTTCCTGTTTCCTTGTTTACTTCTATCTCTATCCTTCCATCTTTTCTTTTAGCTATCCAATGTAATCTCAAGTATAAAGACTTCAACCACTGTCTATTATTATTATTCAAATCTATGTAATGTTTTGGGGGTTTGGGGGCGGGGGAGGGGACAGAGTCTCAAGCTGGCACCCTGGGTAGAGTGCCATGGTGTTATAGCTAACAGCAACTTCCAGCTCTTGGGCTTAGGGGATTCCCTTCCCTCAGCCTCCTGAGTACCTGGGACTACAGGCACCTGCCACAATACTCAGCTATTTTTTGTTACAGTTTGACTGGCACCGGGTTTGAACCCATCACCCTCGGTATAGGGTGAGTAGGTTGGCGCCCTACTCACTGAGCCACAGGCACCACCCAATTATTCAAATCTATACCTCTAGCTAGACCTCTCTAAATATTTAATTCCAACACCTCTTACACATCTCTACTCGGCCAGCCAGCACACTTAACTTACCTTTTCCTCTCTTTCCAAATAAACCAATTGCTCTTATTTCCTATCTATAATAATATTCTATCATCAATCCAGTTTATCAATAGAGAAACTAGAAAATGATCTAAACTCACCCAAACACATTTAATCAGTCACCAAATTCATTTGACTTTATCTCCTTTACAAATTAAGTATACCATTTTACATAATCTACTCACTTTTCTTCCAGAAATATTCTCAATGCTACTACTGCTTTATTTCAGGTCTTTAATATCTCTTGCTTAGACGATTGTAAGAGCTTCCTAAACTAAAATTCCAACCATTTGTCACTGTCAAATTCCTCTATTTCTCAGACTCTCAAAATTACCATTATCTTGTTATCCCTGGTCATAAACTACAAAAGGCTTACTGAAGTCTCACAAGATCAGCCACTATCTCAGTCAAACTACCTCATCAGTTTCATCACCACTGTCTTCCATTCCTGGTTCATATCTGTATTTTACAGTTTCTAAAACCATTAAGCTGCTCAACCAGTCTGACATTCACCACATCATTCCTCTATCTATAGTTTACATGTGCTATTTTCTCTTCCATCAATGCCATTTCCTTCTTACTTACTTGCTGAACACATCCTTCAAATCTAACTCACATTTCAACTTTTTGTAAAGCCTTTCCCAACTCCTAAAATCAAAGTTAGTCATTCCATCTTCTGTGAGCCCAAAGCTATTTAACATATTGCTATATCAGCATGCTTTATTAAACATCATATTTGTTTACAACTAAACCATGAATTTCTTGAAGCCAAGGATTTTTATGTTTTGTCTTACTGATTCTTCTATCTCTACACTGCTAAGATGTATTGAATGCTCAAAAAGTATTAAGAATGAATCAATAAATGTTTACTTTTATTGATTCATTTATTACTTCTACTTACTAGTAGTAAGCAGAACCATAAATAAGTTGGTCTTATATTTTTACTTTATTGTTCAGTCAGTTTTGTTTTAATGCTGAAATATGACATTTTAAAAAGTAAGATTTCCTTAGGATGGCAAAGTACTAATTTAAAAAACTATAAATATTATGCAACATTCCTTAGTTTTCATGAAAAGACACACCCCAGTTCTCAATTAATAGGTATAAATTTAAAAGCCAGCATTCATTAATTCAGTGTAAGATCCACCTAATACTGGAGCCTGTCAATTTTCAGTAAAATGAAAACACTACAGAATTTCTGAATAAGGACTGCCTCATCTTCCTCAATCTGCTCTCAAAGCAATAAAAATTAGGAACGTACTCTTGTAAGGTTTTGTGCAACTACCATCGTTGTTTTTCCATCCTGTGTTGTGTGTGGGTGTGCGTGTGTGGTCAGCAGCTTTTATTTAGACCAGACACACACAGTCAGACAATATCACCAATGATCAGACTAATATAGTCTGTGAGCAAATCAGACAAAAACAGGGACATGGCTGGGACGTGTTGTCTACCATCTTTTGTGTTGGCCTTGAGTAGATTTACAAAAAGCTAATGGAATACAAAGCACTAATGTGAAGATATACATCCAGTACATCTATTACCTGAATATTGTCTTTTACTTCTCTTTCATTCTCTGAAGACTTCCTTGGAACCATATCAAATACTCTATATTCAGTTTTCCTCCAAGTCCAGTCCAAGAACTACCTGTCACAGTCTACAAACAGATAAGGAGCTTGCACCAGAACATAAATCAATGTTGTGGCCTATATCAAGGTCCTGCTTATTCCAAGATGCCAACTGAGCTAAACTTTACATTTAGTAATATATATAGTAAATTTACATTCTGACAAAAGCTCCTTCTTATAACAGTTTGCAGACCAGTGGTCTCCAATCTATACTTTAAGTAGCAATGCTTTTAAGTCATTAAGGATAGCAAAATTCCCTCAAGCTATTTAGAAATGGGCCTCCAAAATTAGGGCAGCCCCAAACAAAATTTACTAAAAGTGTCCTTGCAGTGATATCAGTATAATGAATATATTTATCACAAAATTTATGAAAATAACAACCAAAAACCTCCTACATTATCAATATAAAAGCCATACAAATCAATAAAGATATAAGGTAATAAAATAATTTATCAAAGGAGTTTGTGAAATCTCCTCCTTTGGTTTAAGAATAAAGTAGGTAACTATTATTCTAGGATACAAAGACTCTTATGAGAAAGCAAATAGTTTAAATCAGGATTTCCCAAAGCAAATCAGCATTTCCCAAAGATGTTCTAAGGGGAAAAAAAGCCTCAAGGGTCAAATACTGTGAGAAAATGCTGTACTGTCATCTCCCTTTTGGAAACTTATGATATAAATTTGCTCTCAGACTGGGTGTTAGTGGAGAAATCTTTTTTATTTTACTTAGCATTTCCCAAACATTTTTTGACCACAGAGCCTTTTTTAAAGTAATGTTTTTTTACACACTTTGGAAAATACTAGTGTCCATTTCACAAAAAAATTACTTCTAACTATAAAATTGCATAAATTTAAGCATGAAAACAAAAGGTAATCAATTTTTTATTATCTGTGATCAAAGAGGAGGGACAAGCTAGAAGTCTTAAAACTTTGATACTGAGAATTACAAAAACATTACGTTTTGTAATAATTTAATCTTATTTTTAAAAAGAAAAAACCAAGACTCAAAGTAAATTGCCTAATTTCACATGGGAAATCTGTAATTAGGAAGGAAATGAATGTATGAATGTGCATAGCTTTTAAACTATGTGTTTTCATACACAGTATCATTTAAAATGCAAAACAATTCAAAAAACTAGTAATTAATAAGCCCATTTCAAGAGCAAGGATCTAAGGCTGAAAGTACTAGTAGGCATACAATTAGTCAACAGCACAGGCAGAAGGGAAATCCAGAGTCTCTGTGATTCTAGAACTTGTGCTTCCATCTGAAGGCAGAACTTATATCTTCTAATTTCTAGTACAGGGTTCTTTGCATTATACCCGGTGTATTTTTTTTTTTTTACAGCAAAAATACTTTCCTTATTCTAACTGAACAGCCAGTATTTTAAAAGATGGTGCTATTTCCTGAGTTCTGCCCAAGCTTCATATTGAAAAGGAGGTGGTATGAATAGCCCTGATATCAAGGGAATACCAAAACAAACTAAGTATGACAGTTAAGTTCACAAACTTGTCCTAGAAAAAGTACTACATAACTCATTACTGAATATCACTAAGGTCGGCTTCTAAGTACTATCCTTGGGAAACTATGCACAGATGCCAGTGCCTCATCAACCCTTCAAAGTAATTTTGGAACTCTGTTTCTGAAATGGCCACCAAAGCTGTCATCAGCACATAAAAACGTGCAACAACAACTATGAACACCACTAAGCAAGACACCACCACATGTTCACACAAACACAGCTGTGAGATACTGATATACCAAGGTTATGAAACCTTACCAAGTTGCTTATACAGTGTTGCCAACATAAGTGAATGGTGGCAAGTTCATGAACTTAATTGCCAGACTTAGTACAACAGCTCTGATGGTCATTCCAGAAAAAGAGATCCAAAATTGCCTTGAAGGGTGGACTAGGTGCTGGTGTCAGCACATTGCTTCCCAAGGGTAGTACTTATAAGGTGACCATAGAGATGTTCACCAATGAGATACACAGCACTTTTTCTAGCATAAGTCCATAAACTTAATCATCAGGCCACTGTAAGTGAACGTTATGACTACTAATTTATTACCACTACTCCAAAATAAAATAATTCAGTATGGTCTATTTTATATACCTTTAAGTGCTCAAAATAGCCATTAATTGTTAGATTATTACCTACCTGCAAAGTATCTGCAAATATTACAATGAGATTCTTCAGCTCCAGAACAAGATCAGGATCAGTGCAATAGGACTGAGGGTATAAACACAAGTAACAACAACAAAAAAATCAGAGTCATTTGGTTAAAAACTAAGAAATAAGAACCTAAAAATTTTTCTTTCGATCTGAAGACTTAAATTTAAAATCACCATTAGTTAGGGCCAAAGTCAACCTTCTCTATTCAGTATAAATTCTTAGAGGAAGATCATAACATGAAAAAAAATTTTCCTGAAATTTCTGTACACTCAACTTGGTCAAAGCTTTGGTCAAAGTAATGATGTTTATATTTCTAAAAGTCTTTAGATTTTAAGAAACTAGTTATTTTAAACTCAAAAGAATAGTGTAAATATATATATATATAAAACATGTTTTCAGTTTTCATTTATTCACTTATTCTCCATCTTATAAAGGAGACATGATCTATTACTTTTTCCAATATAAGAATGACAATTTAAGTATTTTCTAAATAATTAATCAAAAGAAATGATAGTGAAATTTACTCCACCTCTTTAACAGGATTTAATAAAATTTTGAATGTAATATGTTACGTTTAATATGATTTCATATTTGATGTCATAGAATTAGTAGGAAACACACTATAATTTTATATATTCAGAGCTGATCTAAATATAAACCACTGTAAAATGTACTATTCTTTATTAATATGTAAGAAAAAGTTGTACTTCATCAGATAAACAGTACAGCAAAAATCTACATTTTGAATAAATGAGAATGTATTTATTAGCAAATACCACATGACCTAGTGAACCTCCTCCAACATCTTTTAATTCTCTATTATCAATTATAAAATTATCACAAATAACAGATAATACAATTTTTTTTTATTAATTGATAGCTATATACATTAATGCAAACATGGGGCACATTGTACTGTTTTCATATACAATTTGAAATACTTTCATCAAGCTGGTTAACATAAATTTCATGTCATTTGTGAAAGATACAACTTAATTCTAGCCCAAGAATATGGGGAGGGGGTGGGGAAGGGGAGGGGAGAAGGGTGGTTGGGTGGTGGGAGGGTGACTGGAAAGATCACCTATATATCTGTCTAACAAGGGTACAAGTGAACTTTTCTAGAACTAGAATATAAATGTTTTGATA